>JZKD02S2324490.1:221666-234579 GCA_000966675.3 Picea glauca | reverse complement strand
GAGAATGCGAACTTCGAAGCGAGGAAATGTGGAGTATTTGCAAGTTGGTCTTAAAGGGACGAATCCAAGCAAGGCCAAGTGGATTGAGGTTGGAAGGGTGAGGGAACTATACCCTGATTCCGGAGGTATATTTACTTTCTCAAACGGAGTCCGTATGGAGAAGATATCGTGATCTGTTCACCAAGCCAAACAAGCAAAATTTTTGGATGCTGACTGTACCTATCCGTACAGTCTGTACGGTGATGTGGTAGGACCGTACAGGCCGTATAGTGATGATGTGGCAGTTTTTTATTGGTTGGTTGTTGGCGAATCAGGTGGTGACATGTGTCCGGTTGGTGGCAAGTAATATGAGGACACATGGCCCAATCCATGGGCGCCATGTGTCCCCCTCATTATTGGTTTATTGGTTGTATAAAATGTAATGGGAGTCCGCGGGGTTCGACCCCCAGACCTCCCCTCATATGCAATGACTTCACAACCCTCCGCTAACCACTATGACCGACTTGTTCCTTGTTTCATATAACAAACGCACATATATTTGAACCTATGCATGTATGCAATGGAAAGGGGGGTCGGGCTGGGGCTTAGCCCCGACCTGTGGTTTCATGCCATAA
Source organism: Picea glauca (assembly GCA_000966675.3). Lineage (NCBI taxonomy): Eukaryota > Viridiplantae > Streptophyta > Pinopsida > Pinales > Pinaceae > Picea > Picea glauca. The sequence continues at coordinate 233,965 of JZKD02S2324490.1, read as the reverse complement.
CATATGACCATTGTATATGCCATATCGCGCGCGGATATATAACCAAAGTTTGTATATTGTATTGTGTTAACATATATATACCGTTGTGTATTAGCACGGGGTTGAAACATAACCCGTGGGTTTTTGTTATTTAACCAATGGTTTAACATGAGCGGGAGTTACACAGTTGGAACGGTTCAATGAACTAACCACCTTTTTGCCCAGCCTTTGGTCATATGCACCATACGCCCAGGTGCCGAGGCGGTTAGGGGCTGGCGCACCCTTAACCATCCTACGGTTTGCACCGTTGGCGCGGTTGCACCCGGTGCTGGGTTTTTGTGCTTAAAAGAGCGTGTGAGCCAGGTTCATGCAAGGAGGGTGGTAATTGTAGAACCAGAGACAACAAGCTTAAAGAGGGAGACTTCCAGGAGGCCTAACTTCTTCATTTTTCGACCGATTGAGGTGTTGAAAGAGCCTAGACAGGGGTTTTGGGATGCTGGGAAGCCATTGGAGCAGTCGATTTTTCAGTTTGAGCATTGTAAGACATGTTTTTGAGCACTTTTTGAGTAATTAATAATAATGATCCATTGGAAGCTAGACCAGGAGATGTAGCCCATAAGAGGAGTGAACTCCTTTATCAATTGCTGTGTTTTATATCTGCTGTTCAATATTTATGCTGCTGTCTATGTGTATTTTTCATAAGTAATCCTTAATTTATGTGTTGCAAACTGATCGATTTTCTTTAAACACATGACATTTCACTTGCAATAATTATTCAAGTTTTTCAAGTCTTCTTCATTTTTAGATCATTGATCTCCAAACTCTTCAGCAACACTCAATACATGCAATGCAATGGACAACAAAAAGACAAAGAACTCCTACTCTACGCATGTCTCAAGCATTTATTTATCATTCTGGAATTAATCCACTAGCTTCACAAGATAGGGGAAGAGTATCAACCATCCATGGATATCCATCAAAACCTTTGGAAATTACGTTGGGAAATTACAAGCATAGTTTGATTTTGTTTCAAGATTATGTAAAAATGAAACCAATTATGATCTTAGTCTTTGTTCTTGATCGTGCTCACAAATACATGAGAATGTAACCGAGTATAATTTTATCACTTTTTCAGACTCATAAAGGTTATACAAAAAAGAAACCCCCTTGGAGTCTCCTTTAAGCTCTTTTCAGACTCTCTAAACATGAAAATATTGTTGAGTGATCTTGCTTCCTTTCACACTCGGTAAAAGGTTTGAAAGGGCATCTTTCGAGTCATATTTTATCTCTCTTTCAGCCTTGCGAGACTAAAATTACGAAAAAGAACAACCCTGGAGTCTCCTTTAAGTTATTTTCAGACTCTCTAAACATGAAAAAACCATCGAGTTTTCCTTCTCTGGACTCGCTAAACTACACATTGAAGGGTCCATATGGGAACAAACCCTTACTTCTTCCAGTTCATTAAACAAAGGAAGAGGAACTTATCGAAGGTGAGTTATATCAAGCATGTGTTACCCTCCTTGAGCTCGTTAAATGAAAAAGAGGTACTCATCTATTTGGGTGGGGGAAAATTGAAGGTAGTGGGTCAAGTTTTTGAGAATATTTTATGGCAGCTTGTTGTTGCCCTTATACATGAGACTTGTTTGCACCTTGTCTTATAGTTGGGTAATCTGCTTGTCTCTAATTCATACCTATTCCATCTATCGCCATACTTTTTCTTCCAGTCTAAGAGTTCTCTTATTGTCATCACATTGCATTATTGGTACTCGTATAGTCAATGTTGCCAAGTCAATTGTCTTGCCTCATCATGTTAAAGGGAAGTTTCACTGCAAACCATCCATCTGCACTATTTACAGTTTACATTTCTTGCATGAGTCCATACTCATTCGATTCACCATATTACATCACTTTCCTATTTTTGTTTCATGTCGTTGATGGGGATACATCGAGTCCCTCCTTCGACGAGTCTTTTCCTGTTGACTTCAACACATCATTTAGGAATTAGAATTAGAAATCGGTTACTACCTTGGGACCTGTATGCCTCAATGACAGGCCTCCTCGCTTCCGACAACAGGTTTACATAATTGACCTATGATCGAATGATTCCACGAATGTTTGACTTCATATCATTTATTCGCATTCGTTGGATTGTACTATGGTACCTTGGGATTCATTGACATCACTGATGATTTCCCTCGCACTTGTTAACATTTTACCTCAATGACCAATAATCAAGTGGTTTCTACCATGTTCGACATCAAAACATCTATTCACATGGCTATATTCGTACCACATCGAGATTGAGATGAAGACCTTGGGTTGAGCATTCAATCTGATATCTTCTTTTCCTAGGCTGCGAAAGGAGATCATCTAAGCATGAAGATATATATTTTGTCAAATAGATCCACATTGTATTGGTATGTAGATATGTTTTATCATCTCGTATCTCCACTGTGTATTTTTCATGGCTATGATTAGTTCATGTCACGGAGGTATGGATCCAGATTGTATATTTGGTGGCCATAACCTTAGTCAATATTTTTCATGGATCCGCAGTGTATTGGTCAACGACTGTGCTTTGAGTCATCTCGTATTTCGATCATAGGTATGCCTGCCTTGGAAATGGAACATATATCAATAATGTTTGACGGTTGTTTGCAGCTTCTTCCAGGTTCTCCAACTCCACACCCTTGCATTGAAGAATTGTAAAGTGTTTTGGCAATCAATTTCTCTTCTGACCTCACACTTTAGGGGGCATACTGTTACACATAAAATTTACACACCTAGGTACCTCGCCCTAAGTGTTGCATGTGTCGTAAAAGTGTCATATGCACCTTGATAAGTGTCACCTACACCTCGACACCATGAAATAACATATGTCACAATCCCTAGTTAATGTGGAGGAGAAACATATTATATGAAGGTGAAAATACTATGTTCACATGAATTAGTTATTAATATTCATGAAAAGGAAATTAATTTAGTGTGAGAATACACCTCACATTTGGTTTTCTATTTCTAAGGGGAGGTTGAGGATCTCATGGATGGTTGAAATCTTTCCTCCTTAAAACCCTTGAGAGATATTTCGTTCCTAAAATCATTCAGATATATTTTCTCCTTAAATATCTTGGAGATCCCATTTTAGTGGATTTGATGAGTGATCCTCTCCATGGTGGTTAAGCCTCCAAATCCTATATAATGAAGGCTTTCCATGGAGAAAGGAGGGTAGATTAGAGGTATCAAACTTATGATCTTGGGAGGAAGATTTGGATATCAAACTTATGATCTTGGGAGCATCGTGCAAGAGCTGGACAAGGAGTGTTGTAGGAAAATCTCCCTGCAGACAGGTAGATTGCCTCAAAGAGCTAGACCCTACTCTAAGACAGAAAGTGCTTAATGTGGACACTGAATTCCTTTCGAATCCATACGAACCAACACATGAGAAGGAAGGAGAACAACAATACCTTTTTATCTATGTTTGTCCCTGCACGCTCCAAATCGAGCTCCAAACTCTCGCTCCTCACTGAGTCCTGTAGACAAACAAAGTACGACCGCTTCCTACTCTATTGATGTTAGCTTGAAAATAGATCTATCTATCATTGATAAGTTCATGTAAGATCAGACACAAACTAGAAAGAAACAGGCCAAGCGTGTCATATTAATGAGAATAATGACAACAGTACTTACAATCGTAGATGCGAATGCGACAGCTTCGTCAAGTCCCCTTCGTCTAACCCTTGCTCGAAAGATCCACAATCTGGATGATGGCAGCTTCACTGATCACTCTTCTTTGAATGACTGTGTGTTTCCTATGAGATCATAGGTTTCATGCTAGAAATTCTTCCTCTCTTTCACCACCATAGAGCCTTCTTATATAGGTTAAGAGGAGCTTAACCTCTTGAGTTATCTTTAGAACAAGTTGAGGAATTCCCTCCTTGGATTAGGGATATTCTGATGAAACCAAGAATTCGAATGCAACTTCCTTCTAAACTTGAGAGATCCTCCCCTTATTCTCCTCAACAGGCCAACTACTACCTCAGATTAGACAGAGCTCCCTCAAAAGGGGCATCAGAGCGCTATAGCACTCCCTAGGAAGCTTGAGGGGGGCACCGGCGCTTCAAAGATGGATAGTGATCCTTCAGAGGGGCAGACAAGTGTTATAACGCTCCCTGAGACCTTATAGGGGAGCGCCAACGCTCCTAAGGCTGATTTAGGGGAGCGCTCACCCTAAAATCCTTTGTTTAAGAGCTCTTCTCAGGTGATAAAAGTTCCTTAACTTCAATCAATCATTTTCCTCCTTCAAATCAAGTGTATGAGATGTCTTAGGTGCCTCCTTAGTGTTGTCATTATGGAAGTATGCTTGAACAACATTTGCGACACTTGTGAACAACTTGCGACACTTGTGAAAGTTGTAAGGAACATGCGACACTTACGACACTTATCGAAGTGAGCAATATTGAGGTGTAATAGATTGCCCCCCAAAGTATGAAGTTAGAATATGCAAACTAATAACTGAAATGCTTTGTAGATGCTCAAGCAAGGGTATATACTTGGAGAACCTGACGGAAGCTGCAGACAAACATCCAAAAAATATCATGACATATTTCAAAACCCAAGGCAGGCATACCTATTCTTTGGTGATCAAGACTTGCAAGATATGGCCGCCATAAAATACACTGTGGATCCATAACTATGTTGATAAGAAGGTATATCCACTGAGGATACACTATGGATCTATACTCTGATGACTCGGACTGATCGTAGCCAGGAAGAATACACAGTGGATATACGAGATGACAAGACATAGCCACGACCAATACAAAGTGGATCTATGTAACAGTGTATGTGTCATTTTTCCAATAGAAACTCCTTCACAACCTGGGCAAAGCATATATCAAAGTGATCGCTCAACCCAGGGTCTTCTCACCAATCCCAATATGGTACGAATCTAACCATGTGAATAGATGTCCTGATGTCAAACATGGTAGAAACCACTTGATTACCGGTCACTGGTGTGAACCGTTAACAAGTGCGAGGGAGATCACCATTGATGTCAATGATTCCTAAGGTACCTTATTACATTCCAGCGAATGTGAATAGATGAGCTGAAGTCAAACATCCATGGAATCATTCGATCAGAGGTCAATGATGTAAACCCATTTTCGAATGTGAGGAGGCCTGCCATTGAGGCATGCAGGTCCCAAAGTACTAACTGGTTTCTAAGCCTGATTCCTGGATAATGTGTTGAAGTTGACAGGAATAGACTCATCGAGGGAGGGCCTTGATGTATCTCCCATCAACGACACAAAACGGACATAGAGATGTAATTGGTAGATCAAAAGAACATGGACTGACACAAGTTTTGAGGCAAGATATTTGGGATGGCTGACTCTCGAGGAAGATACTTCCCTTGAACACTGAGGCACAACAACAAAACATGACATGGACCAAAACTATGCAGTGGACATTGTGACTTGCGTCAGGTGACCCAAGGGAGTGAAAGGAACTCAAAGGATTGGCTCGGTGCAGAGGTTTAGTGGATTATGATGCATGCAAATGACAAAGTGTCATGTTCAAGGGCGACTCTAAGAATTGTTGGATAGTGTTCTCAAGAGACTACTTGGCTTGCTCCTTTCAAATTTTTCCCCCATCCAGATAGACGAGTACCTCTTTTTGATTTAATGAGCTCAAGGAGGATAAAACATGCTCGATATAACTCACCTTCGGTAAGTTCCTCTTCCTTTGTTTAATGAACCGGAAGAAGTAAGGGTTTAGTCCCATATGGGCCTGTTGATGTGTTCTTTAACGAGTCCAAAGACAGAAAAATCGAAGGTTTTTTGGGATTATAGAGTTTGGAAAAACACTTAAAAGAGAACTCTCTCAGTTACTTTTTCGTACAGTAGTCTAACGAGACTGAAAAAGAGATAAACTATTGCTCGAAAGACGCCCTTTCTGACCTTTTAACGAGTGTGAAAGGAAGCAAGGTCACTCGACAATCTTTTCATATTTAGAGAGTCTGAAAAGGGTTTAAAGGAGACTCCAGGGGGGTTCCTTTTTCGTGTATTCGTGTATCCGTACGGGTCCGAAAAAGAGATAAAAGTTTACCCAGTTGCGTTCGCATATTATCGAGATTGAGAACGAACTAAGACTATGTTCATAAATGCAACAAGGTAAATAATCCATTAGGACTACCAGGAAACCTGCGATGCCAAAACTACAAACCAGGGGTTTAGTGAAGCCATCATATTGTTAGAGAAACCCATAAATGACCATACCTTATAAAAAATGGAAATTTATAAATAGCAATACAATGAAAATTCCATTTACCATTTCATTTTGCATAAGGATTTTGGAGTAGTGGAGATTCTCATTTTGAAGTGGATCTTGTTTTTCTCGCTGTCGGAGCTACGGTTGACCGTTTTCCTTGCCGTTCGGACCAGGTAGATCTTCATTTCTACCTCTTTCAATTAGATGGTTTAGTATTCACTTTCATAGCATCATTTAATTTAAAATACGAAGCCCTAAATTGCCCCAAAAAGATCAAAATCGGCCTCTTTGAAAAATGGTAAAAAAAGGGGGATTCTTTTTGCAAAAACGTTCTAGAAAAGGGTGGCTAAGATGCCAACACTATAATAGTTAATGGGATGGGTCGTTTTTGGTAAGGAATCCATGAGAAAACCCCCACGTATGCCCACGTAGCCATAAAGAAATCGTTTGCATTTGAAAATGTTTCATTGTTATATGATGGATGTTAAATGGCTAAGAGAGGGCGTGGTGATTGTAAAAGAGGGTGTGGTCACTTTAAATGATGTGGGCGTTTAGATTTCATATTTTAACTTGCTTTTGAAAATTGCCAAAATTGCCAAAACGTGGAAATAATGAATTTGTTTATTTTTTTTGTTTTGTAGGTGATTTTGGCGACCATGATTGAGTGGAAAGAAAGAGAACATGAGACAGATGAATTAGATGCCTTGCGGATTCCCCGCACACAGGCCGCATTGCGATCTTGTGGTTTACTCAAATTCTTCAAGTTGCAAAAAATGAAGAAAGAGGTTTTATTGCTTGAGCATATGATCGGCCCATGGGATGTTGCAGAGAAAGGATTCTGAATTGGCACACAACTTTTAACCATTGAGTTAGAAGATGTGTATTTTTTGACTGGCCTCTCGAAAAGAGGGGTCCCCATATCTTTTTCTGGGCAGAGGGAACTACCTGAACAAGTGGACATGTATCTGGCACGCCACTGTATCCCAGGAGCAAGATTGGTAGGGGGTAGGATCCCTCTCAAGGATATCTGAGAGCTACCCCTCCGGTCTATACTATTTTCCATCACGAGCGTGACAAGTAGTACTAGCATGCATCTGGCATCAAGATCACAGGTGGCTTATGGTGTCCAGTTCTTGGAACCAACACTATTCAACTAGAGTGCAGGGTTCCTTCAAAATGTGAAGGAACAGATTTCACGGTGTAGGACGGGACAGAAGCAGTTTGGTTATGGCTCATTTCTAGTCTCATTTTTTCTGGAGCGCATCCCCCAGATACAACCTCAGATAGCATATCCCTCTTGAACTCACCACCTCATCAAATTGGTAAATAACCCATGTTGCCGAAGCAATGTTCTCGGTATGTCGACTAGCACCATCTGCGAACCCAAAAAAGATAGGAAAGAAAGACGTCATCTGCGCATGAAAACACAAGAACAGTCATGAGTGGAAACGGTAAAGACTCGAGCACACGAAAGAAATAGACACACCAAACTAAAATACAATAATGTACAAAGTACAAATGCTAGGTGATCTAGGCATAGTACTTTTTAAGGTAAAGCCCATTTCGGGGCTCTCCCAGGGAAATTCCATCATGATCTACTAATTCATAGGCACCTCTATGTAGGACACGCTTCACGATGTAATGACCGTGCCACAGAGGTTCTAACTTTCCTGTCCCCAATTTATCGTGAGCTTGGTCATAAATGAGGACTAAGTCTCCTTCTGTGAAAGTTCAAGGGTGGACGGATTTGTTGTATTGACTTTTAATTTGTTTCTGATGTGCCTCATTAGCGAGAGCAACATCACGACGTGTTTCATCCAGCTTAGAAAGATACAAGAATCTTTTTTCTTCAGCAAAAGTATGGGGTAGGAGTTCTACTTTCAGTTTGAGTGATGGAATCTCACACTCGATTGGTAGGACAACTTCAATGCCATATACCAACTGGAAAGGAGTGAATCCAGTTGAGGTTTTCACAGAAGTGTGATAAGCCCAGAGAGCAGAGAAAAGTTGTAAATTCCACGATGTCTTGTTTTCCCCTACCATGCATTGGATCATGGTTTTTAGGACTTTGTTGATGGCCTCAACTTGTCGGTTAGCTTGAGGGTAGTAAGGGGATGAGTTTTCATGGCGAAAACCCAATTTGACATGTAACTCGCTCATCATCTGGTTCTTGAAGTGTGCACCATGATCAGTGACAATGGCACGTGGTACACCAAAACGAGTTATAATATGGTTGAAAAGAAACAGAGCTGCAGTATGACCATCGTTCAGGAAGGTAGGCATAGCCTCAGCCCATTTGGTGAAGTAGTCGACGACGACGATGATGTAACCGTGCCCCCCGGCTGAGGTAGGCTTACACTGCATGAAATCGATACCCCACTTGGAAAAGGGGTCGATGGCGATAATGGGGTGTAGCACAGTAGGGTGGGTGTGTGCCTTCTTGTTAAAGAGTTGGCAGAGTGGGCATTTTTTGATGGCCTCAATGAAATATTTGAAAATCGAGGGCCAAAAGTAGCTGACACATAGGATTTTTTGGGCTGTGGCCATCCTGGAAAGGTGACCGCCACAGGCACCGAGGTGACAATCGTTCAAAACGCGTTCAGCCTCCTTGTGAATCAGACATCGCCAAAGGATGGTGTCAATACCGCGGTGGTACAAGGTGTCGCCAAGAATGATATAACAACGAGAGTGGTGATGAATGCGTTGACGCTCTTCACAAGAGGTGTTGGGCTGAAAACGTTGGGTTTGAAGGTAGAGGAGAATGTCTCCATACCAAGGATCGGAGGTGTTGATGAGGAAGAGAGATTCATCGGGGAGAGAATCTCTAGGTTCAATGTTTTCATCAGCACGAAGGAGAGCATAGATAAGCTTTGCAAACACCAGGGATTTTTTGGCTTTGGCCTTCGTAAACTCAAGATCGAATTCTTGAAGAATAACGATCCATTTAGAATATTTTCCCCCAAGTACTTGACGTGTTAAAACATGGTGGATGGGGTTAGAGTTTTTGATCATCGTGGTGGTGCATAATAAGATGTAATGGTGGAATCTCTGGACATCGATGACGACTTCCAAAGCCAGTTTATCGACATGTGAATATCGGAGCTCGGGTCCAGATAGACTCTTGCTCAGGTAGTAAATCACATGTTCTTTGCCTTTGGGGTCCTCTTGAACTAACACCATTGCAATAGTGGAAGCAGAGACGACCAAGTAAAGGATATAGTCCCTTGTATACTCCGGAGGGTGTAACAAGGGAGCGTGGGTCAAGGCATGCTTGAGAGCATCGAATGACCGTTGGGTAGTATCATCCTAGATAAAAGGGGTGTTTTTCTGTAGTAACCGCATAAATCCTTTAGTCATTTCGGCATAGTTGCAGATGAAATGACTAAGGAAGTTTGATTTGCCTTGCAAAATTTGTAGTTGGGTTAAATTGGTAGGTGGGGGTAAGGCTAGAATGGCCTTAATCTTTAAAGGATCCACCCTGATCCCATCTTTGGAGACAATGAAACTGAGGAGTCGACTAGATTCGACAGCGAAAATGCACTTGTGTGGGTTCAAGCGAATACGGTAGAACCGACATCAAATAAAAATTGCCCACGAGTGATCAATGTGATCGGATCAATTGGATGAATGGGCGGGTAAATCGTCGAGGTAGGGCTCTGTGATATGCTTGATATCGTGGAAAGCATACGACATGGCCCACTGGAAAGTGGCACTATCATTTTTTAGGCCAAATGGTAACTTGCGATAGGAAAAAGTTTCCCAAGGGAAGATAAAAGTTGTCTTATGTTGATCAGCAGGTAAGATTTCAATCTGGTTATACCCAAAAAAGTCATCCATGAAAGAGAATATTACGCTCCCTATGTAATTATCGATGATTTGGTCGATGAAGGGCATAGGGTAGTTGTCCTTGGGACAAGATTTGTTGAGATCTCGATAGTCAATGCAAACACAGATGATCCCTTGTTTTTTGGCAACCGGAACAAGGTTGGAGACCCATTCTGTCAAAGGGACGGGGTAGATAAAGCCAGATTTGAGAAGTTTTTCAACTTCTACCTTTATAGCTGCGATTTTCTTGGGATGAACCGGGTGAAGTTTTTGTCGAACAGGTTTCGCGTCAGGGTAGGTTTTGATTTCATGTACGACGATTGAAGGGTCGATCCCTAGCATTTCCTCGTAGCTCCAAGCAAAGACATTGTGGAATTCTTTAAACAAAGTGGTGTCATAGGCCACTTCCTCAGGTGTGCAATTAGCACCAAGGTTAATGTTTTCCATGACACCTTCTTTGATCGAAATATAAATAACGATTGTGGTAGAGATGTTACCCATGTTCCCCTCAGAGAGAGTATCTTGTGTGAGGATAGGAGATTGCGGAGCATTGGTAACATCGGGAGGGAAGATAGAGCGTATGTCTTGGTGAATTTCTTCCAAAGGTGAAAGAAAAGAGGATCGATGATGGTTATCATCCCAAGGCAGATCGTCAATGCTAAGCATTTCCATAATAGATTCGTCAGAAGGAAAAATATGGGAAATATAATCAACGGCAGACGACAGGGAATCCAACCATGAGGGAACCGAGTATGCATCAGGTGCCAATAAATGTGGAGTGTTCGAAGCGGGAGAGGCATATTGAACAACTACGTATGTGGCTTCAGCTGGGCTCAGTGGCATAGTGTCACTGAGCACATCAAATTCCATAGGACTAGGTACAATCCAAGGGTCAGATGATTCCAAGGATTGATAAGGCACAGTCGAGATCATATTGATGGCGGAAATATGATGCGCGGTAGGTGGAAGTGGTGTAGGGAAAGTACCCATAAGGCTAGAATCTTTCAGTAAGCCAACACCAATGCTTTCATACGTAACTGGGTGGTCTCCCAAAAAGGGAATGTTGTTGGTAGTAGGGATGCGAGCGTCGGGTGTACAGAAATCAAGCTGATCAATGGTGACAATTTTACCTTGATGGGGGAATTGTACACATCGAAACACCGACGAGGCGATGGCAGTCATAGCATAGAACCAACTTCTTCCGAGTAGTAGGTTGTAATAGAGGGGAGCATCGACCACCTCGACATCAATGGTAACAGTTTTGCCACCCAACTGAACAGCTAAGGATTTTAATAATCCCTGAGGATGAAAACCTCGTCCATCAAAAGTGTGTAACATCATAGCAGATTTGTTAAGGGCAGGCGATTTTAAGCCTTTCCAACAAGCTAAGGACATGACACAAGTAGAGGCTCCCTCATCCAGGATAGTTCGGTGGATTTGTTGATTGTGAACAACAACATCGATTTGGAACGCTAACTGGTGGGAGATTCTCGGTTGATGATCATCCAGATTAAACGTGAGGTTGTTTGATGACTCCGGATCAAAAGCGTTGATAGCATCTAAGAGCGTTCTACGTTAGCTGGGACAATGTTGTAGAACTTCCAAGGTGGACATAGCACATGGTGCTTGGGCCAAATCTTCCACAATGTTGTAGTTTTGGGCAGCTCGTGAATTAGGATTGAAGGTAGATTTCCAGATGGTGCTCTTAGGAGAGCGTAAGATGGAGTCAAACGAAGGTTTCTCAATTTGAAGTGGTCCAAATGGAGGGCTACCAGAGGGAGGACCAATGGAAGATGGTAATGGGTCCGGTGCAGAACCATTAGTAGTCTTCGGCTTATCAGGTTTAACTGGTGGGTCATATGTTGTAGAGCGAGTGATTAAATTAACCCCGTTGAACATGTAAACGTGAGCACTTGTCAAGGCTTCATCGTGGGGTGGATTGGAACTACCCCCTATGGTGGGGGCTTGAGCAACCAAAGATTGTTGCTGCGAAAAAGGCTGAGTAAGCATAGCGGGTTGTGAATTTCCCTTGAAAATATTGGCCACTTCATCGCGATGTGGACTAAGTCTAAGTACTGAGCTTGGGCAATGGCTTCTTCCTCAGTGACTACACCACCCATGGCAACATCACGAGCAATTTTGGGTAACAATGATTTAGTGAACCATTCCGCTAACAATTGGTCAGGAATGACTGCTTTGATTAGCCTTCGTCATCGTCTCCATTCATG
>JZKD02S2324490.1:176196-197453 GCA_000966675.3 Picea glauca | reverse complement strand
CAGCAACGACGGTGGTCTTACGAAACAGAACATAGTGACGGAACCATTGAACAGCATGAACTGCTGCCAATGCAAGTTTTTCGAGATTGGAATAATTAAGTTCCGGTCCTACAAGGCCTCAGCTCAGGTAATATATCACGTATTCTAAAAATGAATCATCTTCCTGAACTAAAACCATGCCTATGGTTGACTCTGCGGCAGCCAGATATAATAGGAAATCTTTGTTATAATTAGGTGGCCGTAGCAGAGGTGCGATTGTGAGGGCGTGTTTTAATGCGTTGAAAGAGCGTTGAGCGGCCTCATCCCCAAAAAAGGAATATCTTTCTTCAGTAAATGCATAAATCCCTTGGTTATTTCGGCATAGTTGGCGATGAAGCGTCGTAAGAAGTTTGCCTTGCCTTCAAGACTTTGAAGTTGTAAGATTGTGTGTGGGGGGGGAAACTGGATTATTGCCTCCACCTTAAGAGGATCAACCATGATCCCTGTTGTTGAAACGATGAAACCTAACAAACATCCTGACGTGACGCAAAAGCTGCACTTGTTGGGATTCAAGCGAATCCTGAAGTAGCGAAAACATTCGAAGATTAGTCTGAGGTGTGTAGGATGATCCTTTCGCTTGCGAGAGTGTGATGCTAAATCATCTAGATAGGCCTCGAATATATGTTTGAGGTCGTGAAATGCAAAAGACATGGCCCGCTGGAAAGTGGCTCCAGCATTCTTAAGGCCAAAAGGCATCTTACGATAGGCGAACGTACCCCATGGACAAATGAATGTCGTTTTGTGTTGGTACTCGGGTTTGATTTGGATTTGATTATATCCCGAAAAACCATCCATGAATGAAAAGGCTTCAAAACCGATGCATTCATCAATGATCTGATCGATGAATGGGGTTGGAAAATTATTTTTTGGACATGCCTTGTTCAAATCACGGAAATCGGTACATACACGAATCATGCCTTGTTTTTTATTGACCGGCACAGGGTTTGAAACCCATTGAGTCAAATGGATAGGGTAAATGAACCCTACCTTGAGAAATTTCTCAACCTCAATCTTGATGGCTGTTGCTTTCTTAGGATTGACTGGACGAAGTTTTTGTCGAACAGGCTTAGCATCAGGATACATTGTGATTTCATGTTCAACTATTTTCGGATCGATGCCTGGCATTTCCTCATAAGACCAGGCAAAACCATCGCGAAATTCTTTGAAAAGATCTGTGTAAATTTGAATCTCTTCAGGGGAGAAATCCGCTCCAACAAAGACATTCTCCATGACTCCAGGGTTTCGGGAGATGTTGATAGGTATAGTTGCAGCAATAGTCGCCATATTTCCCTCAGCATAAATTTCTTGTGTAGCTAAGAGATTAATGGGACATGGATGATCTCCCGTCATAGTGATAGTGAATTCTCCTGCCTCGATTCGGCTTAACTCTGGGAGGAAATATGATCTATGATGAAGATCCTCCCAAGGTTTGATGGACTAGTCATTGCTTCGATCACTACTTCGTCAGAAGGAAAGACTAAGTCTAACGAATCGGTGTTGGCGAGAGAACCCTGAGCCCAGATAGGCTCTAGAAGCGGATCCAGTTCTTGTGCAGGATTTGGATCAGGGTTAGCTGAAGCTTGTTGTACTAAAGAGTACGCTACTTTAATGGCCGACAAGGGCATGGACATGTTGGAGTGCCCTGTCTCATCCATCGTGGCTGATGGGGAAGGAAGAATCCATGGATCCTCAAAGTAAGTCGTGCGGAACGACGAAACTTGAAAAATCTTAGCCTTGTGGTGATTTGATATAAACTTGACATCGTCATGAGGAGGTGGGTAATCGAAGGTACCCATCAAGGATGGGCACAAACCAACTCCTACGTTAACAACATCAGCTTGAGGATTATCAATCATGGGAACCGTGGATGCCCCCAAAGCTGGGTCAGGTCTAGAGAAGGACAATTGATCGATGGTCACTATCCGACCCTCATGTGGAAACAATAATACTCGGAAAACTATAGCAACCACAGCTTGCATAGAATAAGTCCAACTCCGACCTAACAAGAGATTATAGTCGAGGGGGGCATCGACTACCTCTACTTCAATGCACACGGTCTTTCCTCCTAACTGCACAAGGAAAGAAGGAACGATGCCATGTGGTCTGAAAGAATGACTGTCGAACGCAGTGAGGAGAGTAGGTGATGGAGACAAAGAGGGCTGACCAATGGCCTTCCAACATGCTAACGACATAATGCAAGTCGAAGCGCCCTCGTCGACCACCGTGCAGAAGATATTCTGTGTAAAAGTTTTCGTGGGATGAACCACTACTATCTGAAACGCGACGTGGTAAGGCATACGAGGTTTCAAGTCAGTCGTATCTAACATGATGGTACTCGGGTTACAAGTCTCAGTAGAGCCTAAAGCAGTCAACAAGGCTTTCCTCTGAGCAGGGAAACTTTGGAGGGCCTCCAAAGTGGACATAGCACAAGGGGTTTGGGATAAATATTCCACCACAGAGTAATTCTGGGCGGCCCTTGTGTTTGGATTGTGAGAAGCTTTCTTAAATGCACCCTTTGGAATGCATGTCATTGTTTCACCCAACGTCTTCTCGATCTGTAGAGGAAGAGATGGGATCTCGGCTTCTTTGCCCTTCTCAGAGGCACTTGGTCTACTATATTCATGAACTCTAGTCGTGATTAAATCATCACCCCTAACCATGTATACGTTCGCGGATGAGGAATTGTTAGGAGGAAGGCAGGTTTCTTGACAGCCCCTTCGGCACTTGCAGAGGCTTGAGTTAAATTTTGCCCATGCTGAAAGGGATTAGTCAACATAGTCTGTTGTTGCTGTGTGACAAACTTCTGGGCCTCTACAAGTCGAGGACATAGATGGGTCGGGTGGTCTTCTGCACACAAGTTGCACGGATACCTCGCCTTCCACTTTTCCGTGGTGCCCTCGCCAGCATTATCAGTGGGTTTTTTCTCCCCCTTACCCTTCTTTCGTTGTTTTTTCTTTCCTTCATGTTGCTGGTTGGCCTTTAGGTTAGTCGTCTGCACGGAGTGTACTTCCGACGTTTGGGTAGGAGGAGCAGCCAAAGCAGTAGTTTGGCTGGCCGCCGAGTGTTGGATAGATAATTGTTGGAATTGTTTTGTCAATTGCTCAACGGGCTTGGTTTGTGCGGAACCAACAATACCATCGGCATGTGGTCCGACTTTTTGTCTAGTTTTATCCAGTATTGATCGTGGTGTATCCAGCAGGATGTTGTATAATAAACCAGACTGAGAATAGATAAGCTCAAACTGTTGATCCCTCATGATGGAATCTTCCTCGGAGAAAATCCCAGAAGTTGCGACATCTTTGGATAATTGTGGAACTAAAGACTTAAGGAACCACTCTAGCAGGAATGCTGGTGGAACTGGTACTTTGATTAGACTCTTTCGGTGTCTCCATTCTCGGATATGATCAGAGATATGGTATGTTGTCATTTTTTTGAAATTGGCTAGCAACTCTGTGTCGGCATCGTATCTCACAGGTAACTAGAAATGGTTAAGGAAGGCCATCGCCAGTTTTCCAAAAGAAGAATATCGTGAACCATCAAGCTCTATGTACCATTTCGTGGCACTCCCAATAAGAGTGGGTTGAAACAATCGCAACTGGACGGAGTCATCTCTCAATGAGTTAGATGAACACCAAAGATGGAAAGTAGTCACGTGATCACCTAGATCTTCGTTAGGCTTGGCCTCGAACTTTGGAATGTCCGAAGGAAACTTTGTTGGCATAGGAGGCCAATGTGGATCATGATAGATAGGATCATTTAACAACCTTGTCAAATCTGGCAAGTGTAACGTCGCCAAGAATGGTAGTTTGGGTTGTTGCTGATAGCCTGGAAAAAAGGGTCCTGGAGTTTGAATGGCACCAGGTTGCCAGGAAAAGTTTGGTTGCTGGCCCAGATTCTGGTAGAAACCATGGCCCTGACCAGCATAAGGATTTTGCATCTGCGGAGACATCATTGGCTGATTCCCCATGAAGGACATAGGATGTTGGGCATTCATCGTGTTTGATGGACTTTGGGAAGGATTACCCCATGCCGGTCCTGATGGGAGAGGCATAGAAGTCTGTCCGGGGTTCCATTGACTGTGGAAAGAATTACCCTAGAACGACATTCCAAAGGAAGGAACGTATCCTTGTCCTGAGTTCCAAGGTCCTGGTATATGTGCCCCCGACGCAGGAATAGTACCCTGTGCCAGAGTAGACTGTCCAAAAATGGGTGTGCCCCCAGATGGGAAAGCAATGGATGCGAAAGTGTTGTTACCAAACGTTCCGTTCCAAACAAACGGTGACGAACCTACCAACAGAGTTTGCACAGGTGTTCCTTGACTCCCGGCTCCAAATGAACTCGTGTGTGCAGGCTGCCTGGTGGACTACGGATGCAGACCACCAAGCGAAGGGGACGAAGGAGAGATATGACCTCCAATGTAAGGAAAGGAATTGAAAGGGACAGGAATGTCCCCAAGTTGACCTTGTAAAGGAGCGTTAGAGCTCCCTGCCCCCAGACCCAAAGTCTATAAAGTGGAGTAAGTGAGTGTAGGACTTGTACCCGAACTAGGAATATCGTATGAAAACAGAGGGCCTATCGCACTAGGTGTAAAAAGAGGTGTGGCCGCTGCGATAGATGGGGACGGTCTATTGTGCGACGTAGTTGCGTTAGAGACCATGGTGGCCCGGACCGACGGTGGCAAGTTAGGAGATGATTCTCCTGTGGTAGAAACGGTGATGGGAATGGAAGAATTCCCAGAGGAAGTAACAACGTTTGTTTCCATAGCTGTGTGAGGCACTGACAGGCGTTCATAAAATTGAATTGGCACAATAACTTGCGGCCAAGTATCAGTGGTTGGGGTTTCAACCAAACCAATATTGGCGGTTGATTCCTCCAAGAGTTGTTCGGGCTCAATGGTTTGTAACCTGGTTGATTTGAAAGACCCTTGTTGGTCTAGCCTTCGCCTCAATGGTGGTGGGGGTGGATCTAGTATAACCGGTGGCAGGCCCAGAAGCCTTTGTGACCGGCGGAGCTCTGAATCCTCCACTGTGTGAGAATATCCACGACACGCTAAGGTATTCTACACGTGAAAACAGTAACACACACTAAAAAAGAAGCCCCTAAGAGATAAATCAAGCAAACACTAAACTAGTTGGAAGAACAGTTACAACAACCAACACTAGAGCAACTTACCGGTGCAAGTGCAACTCGAAAATGGAATCACCCTCCGGGTATACTCTGCAAAGCGTGGCCCAATGTCTGCCCTAGGTACCGTGGTATACCTCCACAATCACCTGTGTATGTCCCTAGAAAAGATTGGCAACTAGTTTTCCAGCACGCGAACAGTCACCAGGCAGGTACAGTCGATAGTCGGGTAGACCACAATGAGTAGGGTATCAAGCCTGAAACCTATCAAGGGTATCGAGAGAAAATGGTCCGAAAGACAACTGAGGACCTCGAACGGATTCGAGACCCACGAAGCCCCGTGGCAAATGCAAACGACGGAATCCCTTAACAAATCCTCAATATGTGTTCTCCACTACGCTCGGTCTGGCTTTGGAGGGGTTATCTCCGCTATCTTTCCTTACAAAACCTCGTGTTTAGCCCCTGTGTTAGAGGGGGGTCCCAGATAACTTCCACGTAACTGGACTTCTACACTCCCTATCACAGAATCCAACGTTTGGTTTTGAGTGGCCTTGGAGAATTTACTCTCCAACCTAGTCCAAGGCCCTAGTCCTAAGCTAGTGTATGAACCCTATAAACAAAAGAGTCTAATAGATTTTAAATTAGCGTTGCTTTTAATTGGATTTTTTACGTCACAAGGTATGAAAGTGAAACTGATGGTGTGTAAAGACTCAAAACAAAATGAACAAGAAATGCTTGGAAACAAAAACTTTTACAAAAAATGCAAAAACCAACAACTTTTCAACAAGAAAGACTTCTTTTTCTTTTCAAATTTTCTAAGATTTCATGCAACAAACATAAAGGAATTTCGCTCAATCTACGAGCTACTTATGCTCTAAATGCACTGCAAAAACTTATGAAAAAAGACTTCTTCCTAGCTATTGATGCAACAACACAATCTTCAAACAAAGAAGCAAATGAAAAAAGAGATTTTTTTTTTTTTTTTTTCTTATTTCAGTGCTAAATGAAGCAACGAAGGGAAAATGCCGACAAACACAAAACCAAATAAATAAATAAAATTCTGGCTTAAAGCACAGATCGCAAAGAACCAGAGCAAAGACGCACAATGGCAATCAAGAAAGCACCGACTCTTACGCTTGTCTAAAAACCATAAAACAAAATCTTTTCCTTTTTTATCTTTTCTATCAACAATCAACTAATAAAACACAGGCTAAGGGTAAGAGGCCCTAACCTACTGGCTGTGAAACCCTAGACTCAATCCCTTGAGAGGAACACTTCTCACCACAAGAAGGGATGACTGCCCCACCCTAATTGAAAAGCCACCACTCAAGCCCGCTACTGTCACTAAAACAGCACGCGGGCAAACGTGTGCTAAGCTATAAGAGGGCACGGGTACTCGCGGGATGTACTTACATAGGCCGCGTGTATGAATAAACTCCAAGAGAAAACTAAACAAAGGCAGCCCAGACCTGGAAGAGGCCTCTAGTATTGACAACCAGGGTCTCCTAGAGGCTTGGATGCTTCTTCTTCAACAGAAAATAAAAAATAATTGCAAAAAGAAAACAAATGCAATAAAGCAAACTGAGACAAGACAATGAACCAACAAGACCCAGATAGGATCTAGAAAGCCCCCTGAGAATGTAAAATTCTGACAGGGAAGAGGAGACTGCCTCTTAAGCTCTCTGAGTCCTACACGCTACTGAAACCTCTACATCAAGCGTTCAAACGCGGGCTGTAGAAGGTTAGGGCGCGGGTTACACACGTGCATGCCATCTGCAGGCCGCCTGTACCTCTGTGTGTCCCGATAATAAATGTCAAGCAACAGTCAAGGAAAAACTGGTATTAAGAACCAGGTTCCATGATAGCTCTGACCTAACAGAAAACAAACAAACAAAGAAACAGAAAATCTAATTCTTAGAACTACCCAAAAACCTTCAATAAAATCCGGAAAACCCTAAAGAGTAAATCCCCAGTGGAGTCGCCAATTCTGTTGTTGGGAAATAATACCCTACGGACTAACAAAATAGGGCTAAACTTGCATGCAGATCATGACCCTAAAGAAATCACTTTTAACCTATCACCCCAAAAGTCAAACCCCTTTTTCACACACAAGCATGGAAAAGACCTACTAACATTTTTATTGATGTTTGGTGTAGATCCTCCATTGTGCTTTGTCCGCTTGCTTACACTGCTCCTTCCAAAGACAATCCTGCAACCAAGACAAAACACTACGCATGCATGCTATTTTTCTAATTGAGGGTTAGAGATTAAGCATAAATCAAATAAAACATATATAACTCGTGCATTGGGATGGGAAAAGTATTCTTTTATTAATATCAAGATGAATCAACTTACAATAATGATAGAGACTGACCACCGTTCCTCGATTCTGATCCCGGGCTCCTCCTCTTCTTTGTCCTCCAACTGCTTTGGTTGAATTCTCCTTAGGCTTGAGGAAAGGCTAAAGGGTTGGGACAAACGAATTCGACAATTGGGCAGAGTTTCTTTGCTATAAGTTTCCTCCTCCAAATAGTACCCCTACCCCTTCTTTTATAGGCTAGAAGGAGCTAGGGTTTTGGACGAACTCTTGGCCATGCATGGCTGGGAGTTTCGGTTAAATGACCCGTATCTTTTTGTCCTGTCGGCAAATTTCCTATTTTTGTGCTTTGTTAGGTAAACACGGGTTGTAGTAGGCCAGCCAGTGTTCCAACGCGTGCAGTAATAGGCCTGCCAACGTTCCAACGCGTGCAGTAGAGGGTTAGGGCACGTGCCACTTGATTTAAGAGGAATTTCAAGATTTTATTCAGCATGGCTTTGGCAAGGAAGAGATATGAGTTGGCCTGATGCCAGGTAAGCATGTGTGGTGAAATTTAGGGTTATAACAGATGTGGGTGCAGATTTCCCGATAGGGAAATAGAAGAGCGTTTAGAGTTCTTCGGGCCATGGTAAAGGAAAGATCCTGTGTTGACGTGAACCTTTCGACTTGCGGGTCGAGAGGTAGCGTGCGTCGACTTCAAGTTTGGTATCAGAGCACATAAAGGTTCTTTGCTTTTTGTAGCATAGAAGAAGAAGAGAATTCACCATGCCGCCAAGGAGAAGGGACATGCAAACGCCCGATCCACCAGAGGAGAGGGAAATGCTGAGAAGAAGAGGTAGGCACATGATAGATCCAACCATGGAGAGAGAGATGCATGATCTACGAGCTAGACTCGAAGACATGGAGACAACGCAAAGACGCACATTCAATGTGGGGGATCTCAGTGATTCCAAGAGTGAAGTTGAGGCTGAACGTGAAGAAGAAGTTGCAGCTGAAGATGCATCAAACGAACGTTTGATCAAAGCTATTGCAAGGATGGGTGCAAGAGCAAAGATGGGCATTCCAGTTTATGAGGGAAACTTGGATGCAGAGGAGCTTCTAGACTGGATTAGAGCTCTAGACACATACTTTGACTATGAAGATGTCGAAGAGGACAAGAAAGTCAAGCATGCTGTCACAAGATTGAAAGGACATGCAGCATTGTGGTGGGATGAACTACAAGTTGACAGACACTGCAAGGGAAAGCAAAAGATCAAGAGCTGGGATAGAATGATCGTGAAGATGAAGGCGAAATTCATCCCCAAGGATTATCAAATTACTCTATTCAGGAGAATGCAGAACCTGAGACAGAAGCTGAAGAATTCTACAAATTGAACATAAGAGCAGGTCATTGGGAGAGTGATGATGAAAAGGTTGCCAGATGTATGAATGGACTAAGATATGATATCCAGGATGAGATGAGCATGGTAACCATCCGAATGGTGGAAGATTCTTATCATATGGCTCTAAAAGCTGAAGAGAAGCTGAGCCAAAAGCAGAGTCAAAGAGGCCGAGGCAGAAGTCAACCCAGAGGCAAATCAGTTACCCAGGACAAATATCAGAAGCCCAAAGAAGACTGGAAGAAACCTCAGACTTGAACTGAGAGAGGTGGAACCTCATAGCGAGGGAAGCATACTGAGCAGAGAGGAGATTATGCTGACAATAACACTTTTCCTGGTACTAGAGGTAGAGGAAGAGGAAGAGGTGGAGTAATAACATGCTTCACATGTGGGAAGAATGGGCACAAGTCTTATGAGTGTCCAGATAAAAATAAAGAGAGTGGAGAAGCTCACATCACCGAAGCATAGAGGTGGGATGTTGAGGCAGAAGACACTGAAGGCAGAAGATCGTTGATGATGCGGAAAGTCCTTTTGACACCAGAGAAGGAGGTGGAGAGTTCAGTCCAAAGGACCAGAATTTTCAGGACTGCTTGCAAGACCAAGGATAGGGTATGCAAGGTCATTGTAGACAGTGGTAGCACGGATAATCTCATTTCTACAGAGATGGTAGAGAAGCTGGAGCTAGAGACGACTGATCATCCAAGCCCATATAGAGTTTCGTGGCTACAGAAAGGACACCAGGTAACTGTCACTAAACAATGTTTAGTTGAATTCAAGATAGGAGGATATAATGATAAGATATTGTGTGATGTCATTCCTATGGATGTTTGTCATCTATTGTTGGGTAGACCATGGAAATATGACATGAATGTGATTCATGATGGGAGAATGAACACATACACCCTAGAGAAGAATGGGATGACACACATGTTGCTTCCAATCAAGGATAAAGAGGTGAAACCGGAAGTAAGCAACACTGTACTTCTCATGAGTGGGAAGGAACTTCTTACAGAGGTTGAGAAGAAGGAAGAACCACAATTCATTGTGGTCAGGAAGCCAAAGATTGTTTTGACCAGCACAAGGGTGTATGATTTACCAGAAGAAGTTCAGGAACTGCTGGGAGAATTCGTTGATATAATAGTGGACGAACTACCTTGTTCGTTACCATCGATTAGAAGTGTGAGTCATCATATTGATCTCATACCAGGAGCCAGTTTTCCAAACAAAGCCACGTACAGGTTGACGCCGCAAGAGAATGGAGAGGTTAAAAGGCAAGTCCATGAGTTTTTGGACAAAGGTTTGGTCAGGGAAAGCTTGAGTCCATGTGTTGTTCCAACAGTACTCAGTCCGAAGAAAGATGGAGGCTGGAGGATGTGTACTAACTCAAGGGCGATCAAAAAGATAACCATCAGGTACAGATTTCCATTATCGAGGATGGATGATCTGATGGATTTCTTGAGTGGAGCAAAGTATTTTTCAAAGATTAATTTGAAAAGCGGTTATCATCAAATCCGCATGAGAGAAGGTGACGAATGGAAGATAACATTCAAAACCAATGAAGGGTTGTATGAATGGCTTGTTATGCCATTTGGATTAAAAAATGCGCCGAGTACCTTTATGAGGTTGATGAACGAAGTCCTGAGGGAGTTCATTGGAAAATTTGTCATTGTGTATTTGGATGACATACTGGTTTACAGTAAAACAGTGGCAGAGCATCTGAAGCATTTGGCTACAGTGATGCAAAGGTTAAAACAGGAGAAGTCATTGATAATTATGAATAAATCCTCATTCATGAAGACAAAGCTCATTTACTTGGGATTTTTTATTTTTGCAGATGAGTTGAGGATGGATCTAGATAAGGTGGAGGTAATCAAGAATTGGCCATCACCGAGGAATGTTTTTGAGGTGAGAAGTTTTCACGGATTGGCTAGTTTCTACCGAAAATTCATTAGGAATTTCAGTGGAATTAGCACAACGATGATGGATACAGTGAAGAAAAGACACAAGTTTTTTTACTAGACTGAAGAGGCTGAGAATTTTTTTAATTTGTTTAAGAGGAAGATCACGGAACAACCAGTTCTGGTGTTGCTGGATTTCCGAAAGACATTTCAAGTAAAATGCGATGCAAGCGGATTCGTAATCGGGGCAGTCTTGAGTCAAGAAGACAGGTCGATAGCATACTTCAGTGAGAATCTAAATGAAGAGAAAGTGAAGTACTCCACTTATGATAAGGAGTTTTATCCTATCATACAGGCATTGAAGAAATGGAGACATTACTTGATCCTGAAAGAGTTTGTCTTATACAGTGACAATCATGCACTGCAGTTTGTGACTCAACAAGAAAAGTTAAATCAGAGACATGTCAAATGGGTTGAGTACATGCAGAATTTCACTTTTGTGATTAAACATATTTCTGGTACTGCTAACAAAGTTGCTGATGCTTTGAGCAGGAAGTGTTTTCTGTTGCAGGAATTCAGAGTCAAAACATTGGGTTTTGATGATCTCAGGGACATGTACATTGATGATCCAGATTTTAAGGAGGCGTATGAAGCAACTGAGAATCCAATTCTCAGGGACAGAAGCCAATGGAAAGAATACATGATCCAGGAAGGATTACTTTTAGAGGTAATCAACTGTGTATTCCGAAATGTTCCATAAGGGAGAATTTGCTGAAGAAGAAACACAGTGGAGGATTGACAGGGCATTTTGGTCACGACAAGACGTTCATGAAGCTAAATGAGTCATATTTTTGGCCAGGAATGCGAGCAGACGTCAATAAATTCATGGATAGATGCAGAATTTGCTAGCATTCAAAGGGAAGGAAGCAAAATGCAGGGTTTTATCAACCATTGCCCATACCAGAGAGGTCGTGGGATGCAATCAACATGGATTTCATATTGGGGTTGCCAAGAACACAAAGAGGTTGTGATTCAATTTTTGTGGTGGTGGATAGATTTTCCAAGATGGCACACTTCCTTCCATGTCAGAAAACCAGTGACGCAACTCACATTGTGAATCTGTTTTTCAAAGAAGTCATTCAACTTCATGGTTTTCCAAGGAGTATAGTTTCGGATCGAGACACCAAATTCATAGGGCATTTTTGGAGGACCTTATGGAAGAAGCTGGGAACTAGCTTTTCATTTAGTTCGGCTTATCATCCTCAGACGGATGGATAGATGAAAGTGGTAAATAGAAGTCTGGGAGACTTGCTGAGAAGCTTGGTGATAGAACACCACAGCCAGTGGGACAACATATTACCACAGGAAGAGTTTTCTTATAACGACTCGGTTAACAGGAGCACAGGGAAGAGTCCATTTCAGGTTGTCTATGGCATGCAGCCGAGAGGAATTTATAAGTTAAGGGATTCAGAACAAATTGCGACTAGGAGCGCTAGTGCAGAAGAATTCGTCGAGGCGATGAAATAACTTCACAACCAGGTGAAGCAACGACTGCTGAATTCAAGTCAAGAATATAAGCATAGAGTCGATCAACACAAGAGACAACTTCAGTTTGAGGTTGGTGACTTGATTCTGGCACATTTAAGGAAGGAAAGGTTCCCGAGAGGAACATATAATAAACTGAAG
The DNA here is from genome assembly GCA_000966675.3 of Picea glauca. NCBI lineage: Eukaryota > Viridiplantae > Streptophyta > Pinopsida > Pinales > Pinaceae > Picea > Picea glauca. Next base: position 185,010 of record JZKD02S2324490.1, on the reverse strand, counting down.
ATGAAGAAAATCAGGCCAGGTAAGGTCTTGAAGAAATTTGGGGCGAATGCTTATGAGTTTGAATTACCCGATGGGATCGGAATTTCTCCGATATTTAATATCTTGGATTTGTACCCGTATAAAGCTGAGGAAACAGGGACTGGAAATGAGCAGCCATTAATACAGTGGACAAAGTAGATGCCAGTTGCAGAAAAGCCACAAATGGAGTGCATATTGGATAAAAGAGTGAGCAAGAAGACCAGGCGAAAACAATACTTTGAGTATCTGTTCAAATGGAAGAACCATCCAGTTGAAGATGCCAGTTGGGAGAACGAAGCAAAGATACAGAGGCATGGACAGACCGAGTGGGAGCTCATGGACAGGAGCCCATGAAAGGTTTCAAGTGAGGGAGTATGATGCAGGAGCATCGCCAACATCAAGCAAGGCCAGCACAGGAGCAAAAGACAGCTGGACAAGTGGCAGCACAAATTTTGAAATTACCTTGAAGTTATTGCGCAATCTTAAATGAAGTCATTAAGAAGAAGCACACTTGTAAAATGTAAACGAACCTTGAGAATTTTGCTCTCGTCCTTAGTAGATAAAAGGCATTTAAAGTAGTTAATGCAAGTAGGTAGAATTGGATGTGTAGATTAGACAGTTTAGAGCACAAGAGGGAAACATTATATAGACACCCTCATTGTGTATTGTAAGATTCGATGAAGAAGCAACATTAGTGTATGAAGAGAATAGAAGAGAAGCAGAGAGTTGTGTAGCAGACTCCGTGTATAGAAGATCTGAATCAATACAAAGAAGTTGTGATTCAGACTCATGGTGTTCATACATTCTCTGTGTATTGATGTTGAATGATATGCTCATGAATGTTTGCTTCCTGTTATACATTTTCTTTATATGTTGTGTATATGATTTCATGTTTGAGTTTGAAGTCTGAAAGGAAGTAGAAATGAGTTTCAATTGTTTCTCTATCTGAACAAGGGTTCCTGCAAGGAGTGCAGTCAAATTTTCTGCAAGGAGTGCGTTGACAGAGGGTTCAGATAGGGTAGCTTTTGTTCTCATTCATTCAGAAGTGCAGACAGGCACAGGAGCCGTGCAAGAAGTGCGTAGGCTGAGTGAAGTTCAGGGTTGTGAACTTGAGTGAAGCATTGAGAGACTGTTGTTGCAAGTGTGTGCAGGGTCGAAGGAAATTCAACACTTGGAAGTGTCTAAAGGTTGCCGCAAGGGGTGCGAGCAAGAGGTTTTTCCTAAGAAGACGCAGAGTCGTGGAAAATCTCAGGAAGGATAAGGTCTTTGAAACTGTTGAAGAACAACGCAAGGGAAGTTGTGACTGGAAGTATTAAGAAGGCGTTGTAAGTCTGCGCCGAAGGAGGACGAGTTACCAGGGCAAGGAACGGACAGTTGGAATTCTCTGAGGGGAATTCACGAATTTCCATGAGCCGTTAGATCTCAGGAAGGAGCAGAGGAGTTATAGCAAAAGCGTCGAAGGGTTCAAAGCTCAGAAGGAGTAGGACTGTAGATCTAAGCCACAAGGGCCGTCAGATTTACTCGTGAATTTCCATATCGGGGTTTCGTGGGTTGAATTCCCATAAACTTGGTAACGGGAATCACGATATCACGAAATGCGATATCTCGAAAGCTAAGGGGATTGTGTGGGCCATGAAGGAGTCAACGAAGTGGACAGGTGGCACTCCATTTCGAAGTTTCATGGAGTGAAGTCCCGAACTCGTTGCATTAGGATTCGGGATATTGTGAACTCCGAAATGTCGATGAAGTGAAGCAGCGTTGAAAAGTCAAACTCGCACATATATCAGAGTTTCAACAAATTGGGATTCGGGAGCCGGGGAGACAAGTTTCTCGACATCACGATCGCTGAAATATTGATAGGAAAAATCCCGAAAGGAAAAGGTAAAGGTCAGTGTTGACTGTTGTCGGGTTTTGGGAATTCCAGAGACCAACGCTCGACCCCTGGATTCACGAAGATGCGAAGTCCAATCTCCCAAGTGTAAAGAGGGGATCCCGTGAGAGTTTGTTATGGATGCAGATTTTCCGATAGGAAAATAGAAGAGTGTTTACAGTTCTTCGGGCCGTGGTAAAGGAAAGATCCTGTGTTGGCGTGGACCTTCCGACCTGCAGGTTGAGAGGTAGCGTGCGTCGACGTCAATGGTTGACCATCAGATGAGGGTAAATGAATGAAATATGGTCGATCGTTACTATGTTTCCATTGTGAGGGAAACACATCAATCGAAAGAGAGTGGACACAAAATCTCTCATAATGTAGACATAGTCTCTCCCAAGGAGTAGGTTAAAGTCCAAGGGGTCATGAATTACCATCACATCGATGTAGACCATTTTTCCTCCCAAAGTAACTGGAAACTGAGGAAGGATCCCTAAAGGTTCACTAAATCTTCTCTCAAAGGTCAACAGATTCTGAGTCATGGGTGCAAGCTGTGGGGAACCAAAAACTTGCGAAGCATTCATGAATACGATGTTAATAGAAGAACCTTTATCTATTACAGTGTTAGGAATATTCCTATCAAAAACCTACACGGTGATTTGGAAAGGCACGTAAGAGGGAAGACGGGGTTCTGTCAAATGATTCCAATTAATAGAAATCATTTGATTGCTTGAAGGGGGTGCCATCGGGACGAGAAGAGTGCCCCCTTATCTTGTTGAATCAACAGTAATGAGGTAGACCTGAGAGACATCCTCACTCTTTGAATGAAAAGTGGGATCGATCAATGACAAAACCTAATCGACCACTTTGTTTTCATTCTTCAAAGGAGGATTGGGATCGATCGACATTGAAACTGGATCAACCACTTTGGTTGCACTCTTGAAGGGACGAGTGGGATCAACCGATGATGGAACCCGATCGACCACTTTGGTTACACTCTTTAATGGAGCAGTGGGATCAATTGATGATGGATTCAGATCAACCACTTTAGCACTCTTCAAGGGAGGAGTGGGGATGATCGATGATGACACTGGATCAATCACTTGGGTTTCACTGTTCAGATGAAGAGTGGGGCTAATCAATGACAGAACTATATCAACTACTTGGGTTTGTGGTTCAACCGAAGATGAAACTAGATTGACCACCTGATCAACCAGACTGACCGGGGATGGAACCAGATTGACCAGTCCATCAACTAATGATGGTTTGGGAGATATATTACGATAACAAGTTGGAATCTAAAGCTTTTCGAAAAAATAAGAATCCTCGTCCATACAAGGGAAAACGTGAGAGTAATGATCACCTTTGCATAAAAAGCAAGAAAATTTGACAATTCTCTTCTTCTTACCAACCTTAATGTCACTAGCTGATGGAGTGTCACCAACATGTCCCGCATGGGATGATGACATGGAAGACCACATTTCTAAGACCTTGGGGAGACGAGGGAAATCCCTCAGAAATTGGTTACCCTTACAAAGTCTGCAAGGGAATTTGGGTTTATGATTCTTTGTTTTAGACTTGTTGACTTAATCAACACTCCCAATATGATTAACCATAGTTGGTTGCTTGGATCCAACATGATCTGATGTGGTTGGAGGCTTGGTCCCTTTCTATCTCTTCTTCTTCTTCTTATCAACCTGGCTACTCACTTTAGAGATTTCACTAGGCGAAGAAGGAGGAAGGGAAGGAGACCTGATAGGTGAAGAAGGAGAAAGGTCGACATGAAGATGATATGTGGGTGGTGTGCTTACATCTAAAGCATTAGGTGCATCCGAAGCACTAGGAAGATTCAAGATCACTGGAGTGGGGAACAACCTAACCAATAATCTAATCATGAGTCTTGAAAGACTCAGTGTGGAAATGCACGGAGGACCAACATTTCCAAAAGAAGGAAATGTGAAAGGTTCCCCGGGAAAATGGGTTCCTTCATTGGTACTACCAGGAGTTGACACCATTGACACCTTGATCTCAAAACTCTTCAACACCACTCGATACCTGCAATGCAATGGACATAAAAAATACAAAGAACTCCTACTCTACTCTACAAGATTAGATTAATCAAATTCATCTATCAAGATTGACAATCATATGCAACAATACACAATCTTGAAGGGAATAGGCCAAGTAATATTAATGAGAAATTTAAATAGATACTTACAATCATGGATGGTGTTGTAGCAACTTCCCCAAGTCTTTCTTTTCTAGCCCTTGCAAAATGCTCCAAAGATTATAAGTTTGATACCTCTAATTTTCCCTCCTTTCTCCATGGAAAGCCTTCATTATATAGGATTTTGAGGCTTAACCACCATGGAGAGGATCACTCATCAGATCCACTAAAATGGGATCTCCAAGATATTTAGGGAGAAAATATCTTTAAGGATTTTAGGGAGGAAACATCTCTCAAGGATTTTGAGGAAATATTTCAACCATCCATGAAATCCTCAACCTCCCCTTAAAAATAGGAAACCAAATGTGAGGTGGATTATCACACTAAATTAATTTCATTTTCATGAATATTAATAATTAATTCATGTCCACATAGTATTTTGATCTTCATATAATATACTTCTCCTCCACATTGACTAGGGATTGTGACATACGTTATTTCATGGTGTCGAGGTGTATGTGACACTTAGAAAGGTGCATTTGACACTTTTACGACACGTGTGAAACTTAGGGAGAGGTACATAGGTGTGGAAATTTAATGTGTAACAAGGTCTCCTACAACAATCAGATTTTTAGGATCTACTCCTACAAAAATAATCATACTCTCCAACTCATTAATCTGAATTCTATTGGCTTTATTTTCCACCCTCTCCTACGTCAAGTTCTTCACTATTTTGATTACCATATTTTCATCTTCCTCTTACTAGTAGAGGATTGCAAGACCCCTCTATACATCATATCACTCATTTTCTGGTGCAATTAAATCATATCCACATGGTTTATATCCCAAATCTTTAATCTCATTTGATTGGCTTTGTAATATGCAGGTAAAAGAGGCTTAAGTATCTTTGACACATTGACTAGGGATTGTGACATATGTTATTTCATGGTGTCGAGGTGTATGTGACACTTAGCAAGGTGCATATGACACTTTTATGACATGTGTGACACTTAGGGTGAGGTAATTAGGTGTGGAAATTTGATGTGTAATAAGGTCTCCTACAACAATTAGATTTTTAGGATCCGCTCCTACAAAAATAATCATACTCCCCAACTCGTTAATCTAAATTCTATTGGCTTTAGTTTCCATCCTCTCATGCATCAAGTGCTTCACTATTTTGATTACCATATTTTTCATCTTCCTCTTACTAGTAGAGGATTGCAAGACCCCTCTATACATCATATCACTCATTTTCTGGTGCAATTCAATCATATCCACATGGTGGATATCCCAAACCTTTAATCTCATTTGAGTGGATTTGTAATATGTAGGTAAAAGAGGCTTAAGTACCTTTGACTCTAGTACATGCAAATTGAGTATACCTTGTTGGTAATCCACAACAAGTAATAATTTTGTTTGAGTTGTGTTTTCTCCCCAAGCCTGATGATACATTTCCTTTTTCACCACTTGATTTTTTCTCTTTATATCCAAATACCGTGAGAAGACTGAGCGTTTCTTATCAGAGGTTCCTTCAGCTGTAGAGGTTTGTGAAAATTCTGGTGTTGACAATAGAGTTGAAATGAGATGCCTAATAGTGATAGTAGGTCCCTTTGAGGTTGAAATAACTTCACTTGATCCTTGTATGATTTGAAATATTCCCTTCCCTTCTCCTATAAACTTAGATAAGAACCCATTTAAGTCTAATTATTCATCACCTTTAGTCTTTTTGCTTAGCTGCTCACTTAGTCGATCATCAATATCCATTTTAGAATGCATGTTTGAAAATGTTCTATTTCCAAGTTGTAATTCTTGTTTATGAGGAGTTTGAATTGCATTGGATTGGTCCATTGGCTAAGTGGTAGTTTGATTTTAGGCCTCTGCCTCTAGAATCTTTGTAACATCCTCCCATGGATCCAGGTTAGCAGTTCTTTCCACTATAGGATTTGGCAGATACTTGTACATAGGCCTTCTGGCTGCAATCACACCATGTGGGTCATACACCCATTTACTTCCTTTTTCAAAATACAACTGTTGTAGCATTTCTTCTGTAACAACTAGAATAGTTCTAAGCTTGACCAAGAAAGGGCCAACCTATTGAAGTAGCTTGAAAGAGATGGCCTACTTATGTTGGGAAAATTGATCTGAAATGAGCCTTTGTCTGATGTATTCCAAATAAAATATTCTTGGAGTTAGGAAAATTGACAACTTGTATGGCTCCTGTTCAAAACCATATACTCTAATGATGGTGTGATCCTCAACCAGGTACCAATATCTAAATCTGGTATCTTTTCTTAGCTGCACTATATTTTTAATCTCAGGAAACATCCTAGGAGTTGAGTGCCATGGAGCATAATGTAGCATGCACTCATGAACTTGTTTACATAAAGGATGAAACCTTTAATGTGGTCTCATTTCCTCACCTCTTAATTCCACTCAATTATTGCCTTGGTTTTACCTGAATCATATATTGGTTTGATCCCAAATCTCTCAAAAAAGGAAGAATTACTAAATAATATGAGGTGCACCATGTAAGCATGGTACCTAAAAGACTTAGCGAGGTGGAAATTTGACAATTGGAAGTTTACGACTTCCTGTAGGAAATGAAGATAATAAATTTTGTGAGGGTGATTGACTCTGGTGGACATAAGAAAGAAATTATCCCTAAAATGGTCTCATCCACCGATCTATCATGTTCATAGCCTAAAACCTAACAAATCATGGCAATATCCTACCTGGTTATTTTAGGGAATATGGTGGATTTGAAAGGAAGTGGACCAGTTGGTAATGGGGAATATGGGGCTAATATATTTCTCAATAGCTTCTATTTTTTAGAATGTGATAATTCTTCATACTTAGAGTAAATATAATCATCATCTAGGATTTCATATACAACATGGTATAGAATTTGGAGAATTTGAGCAATGAATTCTTTACTTATTTCACAGACTATCCTAGAATCATGTACATAAATTATTTGCTTCCTATCCACCTAGTAATTGGTAGCACACCAAGCGACTAATTCTGGAAAGTGATAAGTTTGTGGAACAAATGATATGGCCAGGTTTGATTCCCATAAGTTTAAGTAGCTTCTACCATTGTTAGCATCACCCTGGGCTCTCTGAATTAATTGGTGAAGGTCAAGGAAAGAAAATGCAGGGTTGAAAACATCCCTTTCCCTATCCTCCAAGTGGTCATTAAATATGGTCATTTTCTTGGATGGTCAGATTTGGATAGGGTTTGATTTAGTGACCATTTTATTACTTTTAGGGGAAAAAGACCGACTACCTTTCTCCATCTATCCTTATTTTAAACAATTTGAACACATTTGAAATAAGGAAACGAGAACACTACTGGAACTTATTTGTTGAAGGAGAATTTGACTACTTTTATTGGAGTCTATTGTACTCGTAACAATGTTTACCATGTGTGTTTCCCTCATTTGCTTCGGGGGTAATTGTTTTAACCTATTTTTTAAAAATTCTTTGGATTACATTGATGCGTTGCATTATTTATTTGGCTTACATCACCATGGAACCTATCATCAATTTTTTCATTTCGGGGGTAATCTAAAGTGGTTTCATAATACCATCCCTACATACCGAAATGAATAAGGTGAGGACACATTATCACATGTTAATACAATGGTTCTAAATTTAGGCCTCTGACCCCTTGTTATTCAATGTGTATTTTCATCAGCTAAAATAAGATGAGACCGTCAATCTTGGATCTATATGAATGGTTTGATAATGTGTGTTGAATTTTCATTTCAAACCCTGTTTTCTCTCTGTGGTTCCTACAAAACTCTGGAAAAGTGAAGTAGTAAAGATGGTATCGAACCTAAAATAACGAGTGAATGATAAGACAAATGTGAAGCGAATGGAACTCAAATATAACCATTGTGAACCATTTAATATGGAACACACAACTACATGATCTGTATTCTCTATCTATATCAACAATGAGAATACATACCAATGAAATTATCATGTTGACCCCTATGATGCATAGGTGGGGTCAGTCTCTCCTTGTCCTTGTCCGCTCCTATGTGCATTGTTGTTACTAGCAAGTGTCAATCTAATGTAAATGTCAGCGTGTTGCTCCTTTCTGTAGCCATACTGGCAGATGGGGTCGATCCAATGCAAATTACAATGGGTTTCTCCTATGCACACTCTCCTCACTAGTAGGTGGCGTTGAACAACGTAGTCGTTAATCGAGTTGGGAGGTGGTTTATTTGATCAAGGTTTGGAGCCATAGTGATTTTTATGTTTGAAATGTATATTTTTTATTTATTATTTGTTTGTAATGTAATTTAAACTCATATTTTGTATTTAATATGTATTTTATAGTTATATATAAGGGTCAAAGTGGAGGTAGGTTCCTATGCATGGAGGGTGAGAGGGAGAGAACTAGAGGGAAAAAGAGAGCCAACAAGAGTCGTTTATTTTATTTTTAAGGACACTGTTAGGACGAGCCTCGATTCTCCCCGCCACCTAAAATATGTATACATGACTCATTCCATTCTTTAATTTTCTCATAAATTAGGGGGATAAGTCAAGTACAACAGATTAATAGGGATTTCTTCGTCTTGTTCGTCTAAAACATCTAAATGCAACCATGATCAAGGTTGCATCCATGGATGGTCTATCAATATTTTTTCCAATTAAGATTATGCAGGCTCGATGGTGAACAATTGGGACATGTGGGCTTCGAATTGATAGTTCTTTGAGGCATACAAAAATGGTTAGAGCACTAGGTTGAA
>JZKD02S2324490.1:159612-175523 GCA_000966675.3 Picea glauca | reverse complement strand
CACACACACACTCTCTCTCTACCCCCCCTCTTTCTCTTCATCTCTCTCCCTTTCACACTCTCACACATTCTCTCATATAATATCAATTGTGAGTAATTTAACTTACTTCATTTGTATCACACTCTGAACCTCTATTATGCTCTCTCTCCATATCACTAGTCTTGACCTCTCTCTCTCTCCCTATCACACTCTCACACATTTTGTTTATACCCCCTCCATGTCTTTCTCTCTCTATACGCCCCCCTTTTTGTATCTACCCTCCTCTGTCTTCCTTTCTCTCCCTCTCATCACACTCTCACACACTCTCTCATATATCAATTGTGAGTATTAATTTAACTTACTTCATTTGTATGAATAATGTTCACAAACACTTCTCATCAAAGAAATCACAGTGCAAATATATGTCCATTAAACCATGACCTAGACTTAGGCCATGAACTATAGTACCTACACCTTGACCATGATGTACACCTAGACAATGACCTAGACATTGGAAATAATATTTCTTTGTCTTCCTCTCTCTCTCTTTCTGATATCCCACATGCTCACTCACTCCCCCCCTTATCTCCCTCTTCCTCTCTCTTTAACCCCCACTCTGCAAATCCTCTATTTATTAGGGCAATGGTTAGAGCACTAGGTTGAAGGTGTAGGAGTTGTGGGGACCCTAGAAAGAGGTACGACCATAAGGAGCTTAACTGGGATTGGGTGTGGGGAGGGGTTAAGTTGGTTTAGGTATAGGTGGGGGCATAAGGTTAGATGGGTCTAGGGAATAACTAGTGGAGGTAGGTAATTCATTATATGCATGGAGGGACAAGGAGAGGGATAGAATGAGACAAAGGGAGAGAGTCAACAAGAGTTGTCTTTTTCATTTTTAACGACATTGTTAGCATGTTCCTTGGTATTCCCTACCACCTGTAATATGTATATGGGATTCATTCCATCCATGACCTAGAACATGACCTACACCTACACCTATAACATGACCTAGACAATGGAAATACTATTTCTCTATCTCCCATTCACTCTTTCCCCTTATCTCCCTCTCCCCCCCTGCTCTGATGTCCCAATCCCACCACTCTCTCACTCTCTCTCTCTCTCTGATCTCTCGCATACTCAGTCACTCTCTCCCATTTTCTCCCTCTTCCTCTCTCTTTCTCCCCCAAGTAATCTGCCTCTCCCCTCCCACAACAACCATATATATAAGTTCAAATTACAAACCATATAGATAAGTTCAAACTACAAATATAGAAAATAATAATAAGCATACTTTGTAATTTCATATATAACTTTTTGATGGATTATATATATATATATAAACATCCAACGACATTTTCTTTGGAGGAACTTCAAAGTGTTAAATATGACAATATAAAACTTTAGACACAATCACAAAATCAAATTTATTAATGATTAGAAATCGTAATGTTTTTCAAAGTACAACTTACTGATTATAAATCATAATGTTTTTCCAGGTACTACAGTCTTAGTCAGTATCAAGTCAGTATCATAATTATTAACTAATTAAACCGACATCCAGGTTTAATGACGATATCCATAATTTGATTGATATAACCGTCAGTAGGAGCAAATGATGTGATAATTCACAAATGAAGAGTATCAACTTGTACTTTGGAAATCCAATGAAGGATTCAAAGTTATACATATTTGCTCATTTGGCTCATGATACATTTAATGGTCATTTCGTTGATTTTTTATATTCAAAATATATTTAGATATTGGGCTTTGTGCATCCTGACAATTACACATGTCTAATGACAACAAAAAACTCAAATTATTGGAGAAACAAGAATAATTCAAAGATTGGGAATACTTCTACAACTACTGCTAGTGTTACAAATTCGATAGTTGTTGTTCATGCAACATCAGTTTTTTCAAAAAGGTCTGCAGATACATTTCCTATAGTTCCTACTCATTCAGTTAAGAGTGCTCCTAAAGCAAGGGATAAAAATTTTAAAGCTCATGCAAGGAACGGACAACCCACTATGGACTTTTATCTTATGGTTGAGAAAAAAATGGACACAATTATGAATTATTTAATGGGGATTAAACATGATCTTCATGTTCTAAAATTTCCCAAATGCCAAGATGAGGAGAATAATGGAGTTAGTGGCATTAATTGATCTGCCTTTGAGCATAATGTCCACATTAAAAAAGATGAGGAAATGAGTGACGCCTAAATAGACTCACATCATTACATCTTAGTCATATTAAGTTTAATTACAGTGTGTGAGGATGCGATTTAGACATCTTTTGTAATTTTGATAATTCTAGGATTTTAGCCTAATACTTTGTATATCTCATTTTTAATATAAATGACTTCCGATGTTCCTTTAATGATTCCTCTCTTATTTTATCAATCTGTGGTCTATTTATCTAAAGGATATTTACAAGAAATATTCATTTGAAAGATATGTTAGCAAGAGATTTTGTTTACAATTTATTGGTTTTAATGTACTTAAGCCAATGCAAAATTTCATATTTCCACCCATATAGATTTTATACTATGCCTAGTTTTTGTAAGGAATTTTAAAATATTGTTGAGAAAGAAGAATTTTCAATAAGAATAAACACTTATTCTTTGAAGAAAAAGAGAAAACAACTGGTACCCTTTATGCATGTCATGTATGTTTCTATCTGAAAATGTCAATATAAGGTTATATATAAGTGTGAAATCACAAATGACACCTTTTGCAAGTTGAACCACTCAATTTGGCTCAAAATTGGCACTAGGGCGTGCATTTTACTGTGAGGAAGTTTTCCATTCAGATTTACATGATATGCCAAATATAGTTGCATGAAATCAACCTCTCATGTTCTTCAATTTCACTTTAAATGACATATGTAAATTTACAATGTATCTAACTCAATATTACAACCTTTAAATCAATTTTTGAGCTATATAGAAGCTTGAGTGTGCATTTTAATGTTGTCACTAATTAGTACAGTTTTGACTTGACAAATTACAGAGTATTTTTGCACAATAGACTCTTTTATGACTGAAAATTAAAAAATGACCTTGGTTTCCCTCATAACCCACCATCCTATGATTCATCATAATGTTGTGAATATTTGTGCATAGAAATCATCCTTTTTGGAGTGTAAATGCACTACTAATCGTACAAACTGGTTATAAATATTGGAATGATCAGTTGTCGAGGGTTGTTGAGGAATTAAGATGTTCTGGGAGAATTCTTGCAACTATCAATGGTACATTCATTACTTTGATCCAATGTTTTGTTTTTAAGCAGTATTTCACCAATTTGGCTAAATTTTATTTGTTTTGAAGAAATTTAGGCTACAAATTTTGATATTTTCATTGAAAAAAAACAAAACTTGTAGCATAATTTAGTATTATAGTTATGCATGCACTGATATTTTTCACTTAAATATAAACATTTTCCATGAACATATAATAGGTTTTCTTAAAAAAAAATCCAAATCAATGATTATGCATCCCATTTTTTTTGGGAATATTCACTATATATGGATGAATAGTTAATAACAACTACTCTTGGGAAAACCATGAATTTTCAATTGAAGTCATGTAAATTTATGTAGGAAAAGAAAATACTTTTAATACTTTACTTGTATTATTTGTTTTACTTCTTTCAACATCTAGGTGGTATGCCATGTTGTATATTAGTGTGTAGAATGTTTTCCTGCATGTATTTCTAAAGATATTTTCCATTTCCATTTCTTTTTGTTGTAAGTTGTTGTTAAGTATTATCAAAGATGCACATGTGACACTAATGGAATGGTGTTGTTGCCAAATTTTAAATTTAGTAACAATAATTGAATTGGTTCACCTAAGATAAATGATATATATATATATATATATATATATGCTTTGATCAAAAAATAGTTTGATAAGTTATGACTTTTGTGTTTTGAAAAAAGAAACGTCGTTTTGATTCCTAACTCTGATTACCCTAATTGTTTTCAATCTACCTTCTATTTTTAATAGTGACTAAAGGTATTATTAGAGCCTTGTTGGATGAAAAACAAAGTGGGTAAAAAATGGCACTAGGGTGTGCATTTTACTTCGAGGCAGTTTTGCATTCACATTTACATGATATCTCAAATCTAGTTGCATGAAAGCAACCTCTCATGTTCTTCAATTGCACTTTAAATGACATACATAAATTTACAATGTATCTAACTCCATATTACAACCTTTAAACAATTTTTGAGCTACACGGAAGCTTGAGCATGCATTTTAATGTTGTCACTTAGCACAGGTTTGACCTTGCAAATTACATAGTCTTTTCTCACAAAAGAGTCTTTTATGAATGAACATGAAAAATTGACCTTGGTTTCCCTCATAACCCACCATCCTATGATTCATCAAAATGTAGTGAATCTTTGTGCATAGAAAACATCATATTTGGAGTGTAAATAAACTACTAATTGTACAAACATGTTATAAATATTGGAATGATCAATTTACAACTTAAATCTTAAATGATGGAGCCATATCCAACTTTGTCTGCGCAATTTAATATAACCAACTTTGAAAATTTGACCCTTTGGTTTTACAATGCAATTATTAGCCTTTATGCACACTAGGTAGGTTTATATTTGAAAATGTGAATATAAGTTTATAGACAAGTGTAAAATCACAAACTACAACTTATGCAAGTTGAACTGCAAAATTTGGCACAAAATTGAGAATAGGGTGTGCATTTGAGGTTGTGGCAATTTTGCATTCAAATTTACATGAAATCCCAATTCTAGGTGCATGAAAGAAACCTCTCATGTTCTTCAATTTAACTTTATATGCATAGGTAAATTAACTATTTATGTAACTCCATATTGAGACTTATAAAACAAATTTTGGAGCTATAGGGAAGCTTGGGTGTGCATTTTCATTTAGTCACATAGTACAATTTATACCTTGGAAATTACAAGGCAAACTTTGCCTCTTTTACACAACCACCCTTTTTAAAGTTGAAATTGCAAAATAAACATTATGAATAGGTCTACTATGATAAACCACATCCCCAACAACTTGCACAGCTAAAATCTAAGGTATAACACAACATCAAGTTACTTTTTACAAACAATTTTTTCATTTCGATGGTTTTACTAGGAATCCCTTGCCTATTTTTGCACAGAAGAGTCTTTTATGACTTTTAATGCAAAACTGACCTTGCTTTCTTTCCTAACCCACCATCCTCTGATTCATCAAAATGTATTGAATCTTTGTGTGTAGAAATCATCATTTTTGGAATGTAAATGCACTACTGATTGCGCAAACAAGTTATACATATTGTAATTATAAATTTACAACTTAACACCTAAATTATGGAGCCATATCCAACTTTTTCCTAGACAGGTGTAAAATCACAAACTACAACTTATGCAAGTTGAACCACAAAATTTGGCTCAAATTTGAGACTAGGGCGTGCATTTGAGGCTGAGGCAGTTTTGTATTCAAATTTACATGAAATCCCAATGCTAGGTGCATGAAAGCAACCTCTCCCATTCTTCAATTGAACTTTATATGCATATTTAAATTTACCATTTATGTAACCCCATCTTAAAACTTATAAAACAAAATTTGGAGCTAAAAGGAAACTTGGGCGTGCATTTTCATTTAGTCACATCGTACAATTTATACCTTGCAAGTTAGAAGGAAAAAAATTCCTCTTTTGCACATCCACCCCTTTTAAACTTGAAATTGCAAATTAAACAACATGAACATGTCTACTATGATAAACCACATCCCCAACAACTTGCACAACTCAAATCTAAGGTATAACACAACATTGGGTTACTTTTCACAAATAGTTTGTGGATTTCGATGATTTCACTAGGCGTCTCTTGCCTATTTTTGCATAGAAGAGTCTTTTATGACTCTTAAATAAAAACTAACCTTGGTTTCTCTCCTAACCCACCATCCTCTGATTCATCAAAATGCCATGAATCGTTTTGCATAGAAATCATCCTTTTTGGAGTATAAATGCACTACTAATTGTACAAACATGTTATACATATTGTAATCATCAATTTACAACTGAAATCCTAAATTATGGAGTCATATCCAACTTTGGGCGTGCAGTTTAATATAACCAACTTTAACAATTTGGCCCTTTGGTTTTACAGTGCAAATATTAGCCATTATGCACACTAGGTAGGTTTATGTTTGAAAATTCCAATACACGTTTATAGGTAGGTGTAAAATCACAAACTACAACTTATGCAAGTTGAAACAAAAAGTTGGCTCAAAATTGAGACCAGGGCATGCTTTTGAGGCTGAGGCAGTTTTGCATTCAAATTTACATGAAATTCCAAATCTAGGTGCATGAAAGCAACCTCTCATGTTCTTCAATTGAACTTGAGATGAATAGGTAAATTTAATATTTATGTAACTCCATCTTAAAACTTATAAAACAAATTTTGGAGCTACAGGGAAGCTTGGATGTGCATTTTCATTTAGTCACTTAGTATAGTTTATACCTTGCAAATTACAAGACAAACTTTGCCTCTTTTGCATAGACACCCTCTTTAAGCTTGCAATTGAAAAATTAACAACATGAACAAGTCTAATATGATAAACCACACCCCCAACAACTTGCACAAATCAAATCTAAGATATAATACAACCTTGGGTTACTTTTTACAAACAGGTTGTGCATTTCAAGTGTTTTACTAGGCATCTTTTTCCTATTTTTCCACAAAAGAGTCGTTTATGACTCTTAATGCAAAACTGGCCTTGGTTTCTCTCCTAACCCACCATCCCTTGATTTATCAAAATGTCGTGAATATTTGTGCACACAAATAATTATTTTTAGAGTGTAAATGCACTGCTAATTGTACAAATAGGTTATACATATTGTAATCATCAATTTACAACTTAAATCCTAAATTATGGATCCATATCCAACTTTAACAATTTGGTCCTTAGGTTTTACCATACAATTCTTAGCCTTTATGCACATGAGGTAGGTTTATGTCTAAAAATGCTAATATAAGTTTATAGACAAGTGTAAAATCACAAACTACAACTTATGCAAGTTGAACCAAAAAGTTTGGCTCAAAATTGATATTAGGGCGTGCATTTGAGGCTGAGGAAGTTTTGCATACAAATTTACAATTCCAATTATAGGCACATGAAAACAACCTTTCCTATTCTTCAATTGAACTTTATATGAATATGTAAATTTACCATTATGTAACTCCATCTTAAAACTTATAAAAGAAATTTTGAAGTTGCAAGGAAGCTTGGGCGTGCGTTTTCATTTAGTCGCTTAATACAGTTTATACCTTGCAAATTACAAGGCAAACTTTGCCTCTTTTACACAACAACATTTTTTAAACTTGCAATTGCAAAATTAACAACATGAACATGTCTACTATGATAAACCACACCCCCACCAACTTGTACAACTCAAATCTAAGGTATAATACAACATTGGGCAGGTTTGGGAACAAACATTAGAGAAAAACTCCATGCTCTTTGGATCATAATTAAGGTTGCATTGGACAGATAGGTTAAGAGGCTACATGTCTTTGGTGACTCCAAACTTCTGATAGACTGGGAAAATGGTAAAAGTAACATTTCTAACTTGGAGTTGGGGCCTATTTTCCCTTCAAATTTACATTAAATCCCAATTCTAGGTGCATGAAAGTAACCTCTCATGTTCTTTAATTGAACTTTAGATGCATAGGTAAATTTAAAATGTATGTAAACTCTATATTAAAACTTATAAAACACCTTTTTAAGCTACAAGGAAGTTTGGGAGTGCATTTTTATTTTGTCACTTCATACAGTTTATACCTTGCAAATTACAAGACAAACTTTACGTCTTTTTCACAACCACCCATTTTAAACTTGCAATTGAAAAATAAACAACATGAACATGTCTATTATGATAAACCACATCCCCAACAACTTGCACAACTCAAATCTATGGTATAATACAACATTGGGTTACTTTTTACAAACAATTTTTGCATTTCGAGGGTTTTACTATGCATCTCTTGCCTATTTTTTCACTGAAGAGTTTGTTATGTCTGAAAATGATAAACTAACCTTGGTTTCTCTCATAACTCACCATCCTCTGATTCATCAAAATGTCGTGAATCTTTGTGCATAGGAATCATCCTTTTTGGAGTGTAAATGAACTACTAATTGTACTAACATGTTATACATATTGGATTGATCAATTTACAACTTAAATCCCAAATTATTAATCCTTATCCAACTTTGGTCGTGCAGTTTAATATAACCAACTTTAACAATTTAGCCCTTTGGTTTTACAATGCAATTCTTAGCCTTTATGCACATCAAGTAGGCTTATGTATGAAAATTCCAATATAAGTTTATAGGCAAGTGTAAAATCACAAACTACAACTTATGCAAGATGAACCACTAAATTTGGCTCAAAATTGAGACCAGGGATTGCATTTGAGGCTAGGGCAGTTTTCCCTTCAAAATTACATGAAATCCCAATTCTGGGTGCATGAAAGAAACCTCTCATGTTCTTCAATTGAACTTTAGATATATAGGTAAATTTACCATTTATGTAACTCCATATTAAAACTTATAAAACAAATTTTGGAGTTACAGGGGAGCTTGAGCGTGCATTTTCATTTGTCACTTAGTAAAGTTTAGACCTTGCAAATTATAAGGAAAACTTTGCCTCTTTTTCACAACCTCCCTTTTTAAACTTGCAATTGCAAAATAAAAAACATAAACTGGTATACCATGATTAATCACATCCCCAACAACTTGCACAACTCAAATCTAAGGTATAATACAACATTGGGTAGGTTTGGGCACAAACAATAGAGCATAACTATATGCTGTCTGGATCCTAATAAGGTTGCAGTGGACATGTGAGTTAAGAGGCTACAAGTCTTTGGTGACTCCAAACCTCTGATGGACTTGGGAAATGGTAAAAGTAACATTTTTAACTTGGAGTTGGGGCCTATTTTCAATAGGATTATGGAAAAGAAAATAGTTTTTGAATAGGTGTCCTTTTCTCATGTTTACAGAGATTTCAACCACAAAGCTGATCAATTATCAAAGGGAGCACTCACTTTGGAGGAATTTTTTTCTTTTTCTTGAGATTAAGGACTCCTACATATTTGTTTCTCTTACATCTTTTTTGTTGAATGGGATTTTGGTCTTGTTTTAATTTTTGTTTATGTAAAGTTGGAGAGAGTTTGTCTCATGGTTTTGTCTCAACATCAATATGAAACCGTGGAACTATTTGTTTAAAGAGTGACATGTATAAGGATGATTGTAAGAGTCGAAATCATAAGCATAGAATATAATCTTATCTGATAGAGGCAATCTATAAAGGAAATGTATGCTAATGTTAAAAGTAGAAGGGACCTTGTCAATGTGTATTTCATTTCCACTAGAAATATCAATACGATATTTTTTGTCTCGTAAAAAAAAACTTGAAATATAAATATTTCTTGTAGGTAGATTCAGACATTATTAAAAATATCAATTAAAGATTGCATATAATCACTAAAGAACACAAACAACATCACATATAAGACAAGTGTGAGTCAAAAGTATTACTGATCTTCTATTAATTCCTCATAAATATAAAAGCATGTTTACATGAGAGACATCACAAATACAATATCCATTACAAAAATGAGCAAATTGTAATACATATTCTACAACTTTCTCCTCTCCGAAGATTCCTCATGAGGAATCTCTAACAAGACTCTCCTTTACTATCTCTCTACTTACAAACTTATATATTATTTTCCCCATGGGGGCCACCATGACCCATAGGTCGCTTACATAATTGGATCAAAACTAATTTACATGTATTCATAGGTTCTCAAGCCAATTATTACAACCTTATATATTATGTTACCCACGGGGACCATCGTGACCCATAGGTCTCTTACAAAAGTGGATCATAACTAACTTTACATGTATTCACATGTCCTCGAGCCAGTTGTTATAGCTTTGAGACGATGCTTAGTACTTGAGGCACACTTTGCCTTGTTGTAGCTAGTCATCTGCTGCAATTGATACTCAAAAGGGTAATTTATCCAGTCATCAACTTCACACTATGGGGTGGTACTAAAGTAACTTAAAATGCGAATGGGCTCCAAAATTTGTAGTGCACCAAAGGGTCTAATGGAATATACAAAATGAAGTATGGATATGGAGGGTGCACCACTAGGAGGGAAGAGAGCAGGGGAAGTATTGGGGACGCGCTTGAGGCAGAATATTATGATGGGGATAGACAAGATTGATATAAACAAGGTATATCATTACCAATTCTTATGTTCTTGTTACTAAGCAACTGTCACAGTATCTTATACCTAGGTCAAACACCTTCAACATCCATTTGGCTTGACCAACCTAGACATATTCCTTCTGGAGAACTACTTTATCTCCCGTCTCCTTGTACTGTCACATTCCATTGAAATTGTTGGCATCATCGATTCCTCCCCTCAATATGTGCTCCATTTCCTTTGGTCCTCCCACTGCTACTAGAGACTCGCCCTTTCTCTATCTTATGGCCTCTTGGACTATCAATGTTGATTTCACATGCTTCTTCTTGATTGACCTGGAACCATTTTCATATGGGTGTAGTACTATGAACTCTAAGCCAACCACTTGAATCCTTCCCAAGTTTCCCCCATGATGGCATACTCTAAATGTTCTACATTTAATTAGCATTTTTCACCTAAATCTGATGATCTAAATCTAGGAAAAATCACAATTTCATGTTGTTTAGCTTGCATTTATTAATGCATAAATGGATTCAACGTCCCGAGAAACCCTTGGGGCACTCAAATTATACAGACTTAACCACTCAATGAGATACTTATTATTCCATGGACTATTGTCCCTTCACTATAGAAAGTGATAACTTTAGGACATGGTAGTACCGGTCAAGACCAACCATGATATGACTTCAGTGGTCACATTAACTAACATCTGACTTGAAATTCGCTCATAGCCTATCTAGAGACACAATTGATTTGGGTCAAGCTATGTTGTCCAGCCTGCCCACATCATGCAAAATTCTAATTTGTACTATGTTCATCCATTAATCCTTGTACTTTCCAACTATATCTCTTGTCCATTCATGATTAATTGACGTCTTCAAATAGAGTGGGCATAATAAGCCCATACCAAACTTTTTTATCCCCCGTAGCAAGCATAATTAATGCCTCGATCGAGACAACATGGGAATAATAATCCACTAACGAACATTTTTAACTCCCTAGCTAGCATAATTAAGGCCCAATTAGGTGCCAAATGCACCCATGAGACAAAACTTTGCTAACATGGCAATGCCATGTAGGTGCCACAGTGGTAGGCCACCGGGTAATGGTGGTCACGATGGTGATGTCAACAGTCCTGAAAACTGTCAAAGACGAGTCAGTTTGCCGACGAATACTGAATACATCGTAGGTCCGATGAACATCAGGGGACCAAGAAAAAAATGTAACAAAAGTTTGAGAAATAGTGAGTAACGTCTGACAATAAAGTGGATTTTGTTCGTAACGCCAAAACACCCCGTTGGACTTCAACACCATATGTAGTAGTGTGATGGGGCCTAATGTCCTTAAATATTCAACACCCAAAACAATGCCATGACCACCCATTTCGATAGCAAACATGTGGGTTTTCAAGGAATAATCACCCATTTGAAGATATACATTTTCATAATGAACCCCAGATTTCATGGAACCTCCATTAGCATTCATTATATGGAATTCATTTACAACATGGATATAGAAGTGTGTTTCTTGGGCTACCTATCCATGAATAAAATTATGTGTGCTATTGTTGTCAATTAAGAAAATGAATTTACGATGTTAACTAGCCAATTAATTTAAGGGTTTTGGGAGCCAAAATACTAGTCAAGGCATGCAGGGAGATTTGGGGTTCCGCATCTGTCCCATAGGAGGGAGGAATGTCTTCAGCTGGTGGAGGTAGAGGTTCATGAGGAATAACTTCAATTTTTTTGTTCAAAACATTCTCTGAAATGGCCATACATATTTTTTTCTCTTTACATTTATGCTCAATAAACTATTTATCATCATAATTGTAGTAGAGACCTTTAAGTTGGTGCTCCACCATTTTAGCACAGGTTAAATTTTGGATCTCGAGAGGATAGGAAGGAGAGGGATTGGTGGCATGAGGATGAGAAATAAAGGATGGTTTTTATTTGGGCATTCACAACCTTTTGGGATTCCCTGGCTCTTTGAACATCTTCTAACCAATTAGTAGGGTGATCCATTAAGACTTGGGAACATATCTCTTCCTTCAAACCATTGATAAAAGCATTCCCTTAAGAAGGTATATGACATGCCTTTGGTGCGGAAATAAATTTGCTCGAAAGGTAGAGATGAACTCTTCAACTATACCAAATTGTTTAAGCTTGGTTAGGTGGACTAAATAATGAGTCTCTGGTTCAAAAGGTTCATAAAGGTCATGTATTGCTTATGTCCAAGAAATATAGCCCCTATGGGAGTTATTATGTCATTTCCAACATTGCCAACATTCAGGATCTAAATATAAGACACCCACATGAAGTTTCATTAAGTCATCAATGATACCATGAAGGGAAAAATAATGTTCCATTTGAGTGACCTAGCCTATGGGGTCAGAGCCATCAATTTTTTTTATATCCACTTTAGGGAGTTGATTCTGTGTGTGAGTCATAATATTGTGAAGAAATTGGTAAGAGTTAAGACCCATGGGATTGGATGATTCAACTCCCTTTATTGAGATTGTTGTTACATTAATTGATTGTACATTGTCATGAGTTGGGCCAGTTTTTTTGGGCCTAAGTCTAGTTTGTTGAGCTTGGCATTGATGAAAGAAAACTTTTGCTCAATAGAGGAGTGGGTATGACCTATTTGGTTTTGTAACTCTAGAGTTTTTGATCCAGATTATTTTTGGCACGAAATGAGAGCGGAGATATAATAAATAAATGCACAGATATATCACAGATTTCCAATAATATAACAAAAATGTATCATAGATGCAACCATAAACACAGGTATATAGTAATACACGATTTATATTAATGAAATAAATGTACAGAGACCGTAAAAATATAGAGTGAAATACTCGCGACTCGCTAACGATGACATCTTATCTCTGAGAAGAGATGTGACGGCTACTCGCATTCGCAAGAAGATGATTACAATGAGGCTCTGAAGGAATTTTTACAATAAACAAGAATGCCAAAACCCTTGACATCTAGAAACCTAACCCTAGGAGATGAAGCGCCAAAAGTCATGTGGGTCAGGGCCTCGTTTGGGTAAGTTAGTACATAAACTTCCTGGGGTCGTAACTTTTGCATACGATCTTTGTTTTAGGCGTATGATAGCCCGTTGGAAAGGTATCATCAAGGAGATTCATTTTGGGGGATCAATCATGCATTTTCATATCAATGATAAACTCTATCCCTAAAAACCTTCATTTAGGCCCTCAAAATGGCCCCGGAAGTTTAAAACTGCTAAAAAATAGTAAATTGCCAAAATTGTCAGAAAACTATTTTGAGCCAGTTGGAAAAGGTGGGTGGCCACCGATATCCGCTTGGATCAATTTCCAAGGTGGAGACTCAGTTGGTGAGATCATGGCTTTTGGTAGCCATAGGGATTTGGGTTCACAAGAACAAGGTTAATGGAGAGTGGTATGAATGTGATCAATTTTTGTTTCTAGGTTTATTGAGATCGTTATTGGGTAATGGGGTGAGCAGGTCCACCAAAAAAGGGTTATTGGATAATGGTACCACGGTGATTGACATGACATAAGGAATCTATTGAGATAGATCCCAATTAAGGGTGTGGTGAGGACTTATTTATGAATTTTAATTTTAATTTATAAAATGTTAACATTATTCATCCAGTTAAATAATATTGAATGCTTCAATGGGTGTTGTATAAACAATGGGATCCATCACTTATTCAAATTCAACGACCTATACACCACCTGGCCTTGAATGTTGTATATCGAGGTGGATATTCACATCCTTATAAACTTGTACACTTGTATAAATCGTGCGATCCATCAATTATTCAAATTAAACTACCTATACACCACCCACGTGCCCTTGAATGTTGTATCAAGGTGGATATTCATAGCCGTATAAACTTGTACACTTGAGAAAATCAATGTTGATTAAGATTTTCATTTATATCCTTGAAATAAGAAATTTTGATTAAGATTGATAATGTTGGATTGAACTAAACAACAGGTTCATTTATACCAAATGGATTGAAAGGTAGAGATGAACTCTTCAACTATACCAAATTGTTTAATCTTGCTTAGGTGGCCTAAATAATGAGTGTCTCGTTCAAAAGATTCATAAAGGTCCATGACAAATTGTGTCCAAACAATATAGCTCTTATGGGAGTTCTTAGGCCATTTCCAACATTACCAACATTCAGGATCTAAATATAAGACACCCACATGAAGTTTCATTAAGTCATCAATGATACCATGAAGGGAAAAATAATGTTTCATTTGAGTGACCTAGCCTATGGGGTTAGAGCCATCAAATTTGTTTATATCCACTTTAGGGAGTTGATGTCGTTTGTGAGCCATAAGATTATGAAGAATTTGGCAAGAGTTAGGACCCATGGGATTGGATGATTCAAGTCCCTTTGTTGAGATTGTTGTTACATGAATTGAATGTACATTGTCATGAGTTGGGCCAGTTGTTTTGGGGCTAAGTCTAGTTTGTTGATCTTGGCATTGATGAAAGAAAAATTTTTCTCAGTAGAGGAGTGGGTATGACCTAGTTGGTTTTGTAACTCCTCACATAGAGTTTCCAAGGTGGAGACTCAGTTGGTGAGATCATGGCTTTTGGTAGCCATAGGGATTTGGGTTCACAAGAACAAGGTTAATGTAGAGTGGTATGAATGTGGTCAATGTTGCTTTATAGGTTTATTGAGATAGTTATTGGGTAATGGGGCGAGCAGGTCCACCAAAAAAGGGTTATTGGATAATGGTACCACGATGATCAACACGACATAAGAAATCTATTGATATGGGTCCCAATTAAGGGTGTGGTGAGGACTTAGTTCTTTTTTTTTAATATTCATGCATCACTATACTCCCACCTAATTAATGTTGGGATGACATAATGATCAAATTCTCAATACTATAGCTTATGTAGGAATTTTGTTGACTAGTAGAAGGAAGCAAGGTTTCTAGTGATTGAATATGTAATTTTTTAAGACATCCCCTTTTGTAAGAGTGTTTAGGACTCGCAGCAAGGAGTAGGGCTTCAAGGGTCCAAAGGACAAGGAAATGCCACATGCTATAACTCTTTGATATATTTGTGGGGTCTAACCGTAATACTCAACCCATTTTCTCAAGGCTCTAACTAAGGAGGATCGAATGTACCCTTAGTCGTACTACCCAATTACTTGGGTATGATAGAGTAATATTCTTGAGTGTTGTTCTCGGTGCCATTATAGAAACTAGATAGTGGATTATATTATCTAAAATTGGTTTTAGGAAACCTAGAGAAATTATGATATACTCGATGATATGTGGAAGTGAAACTTTGTATACATGTGTTGTCTGATGCAATAGTACTTGAATGGGTACCAAGAAGGGTTACAAGGGTTTCCAACTAGGAGAAACCTCTTGTAATTTATGTGTGTATGTTTCCCTATCCTAGTTTTACCCACTAAACAATAGATCACCATGTTATTTGTAAATGTCGAAAAATGTCTCTAGTTTAAAAAAAAATTGCTCTAAAATATGTGCTCGAGAAAGTGATTTGATACCACTTGTGGTGTTCTTTATTAAAAAATTGAAATATATAGAGCATAAATAATAGATTTTATCCAGATTTACTGTAGAAAAAATATATTGCAACAACAATAACTAAATAAAGAATTATAAAAGAACCAAAATATTATACCTTTAT
>JZKD02S2324490.1:143458-159559 GCA_000966675.3 Picea glauca | reverse complement strand
CCATTAAATAGAGCTTCGATTACAAATAACTTCACAAGACATCTCATTACATTGTTTCTACTTCTTTATATAGTATTATTTACCTCCTAGGAACATTCTAGAGAAGGAACTTTTTAGTAGGCAAAACTTTATAGTAAGCCTTCTTACATTTATTGTTTTCACACTACTACATGGGCCTTGTTTACGAGAGATGGCCTCCATACATAGAAATACATAGCAACCTATCTATCTACTTAGGCGGTTAGGGAGAATAGGATCCTTACACTATCAACACATTGTTTATTTTCAATTTTTCTTAAGAATATGTTAGCATTGCTTCTCTTGCCTATGTTTATCAACTACTATATTCTACACAATCCAAATAGGTCTATGGTGTAACATAGTGGCACTACTATCCACATGAAATGGTCAACCACCATCAAAATGGAAATAGAAAAATATTTTCTCTAAAAGAAAAACCCTATTAAGCATTTGGTCAATTTTATCTATCTCTTTGTAAAATTCATCCAAGTAAACCACATCTTAGTAGAGTCCTACCATTGATTTTGATTAGGGTCATATAGCACACATGGTAGGATTTTAGTGTAATTAAAGCTTCTTTCTCCCCAAACAACAATCACAGAGGAAACACGCCTTCTTTGTCTTCTAAAAATGCAAACATGTTAAAATCCCCACAAATGAGCCATGGGTTGTATAGGGGCTCATTTTCTAACCAACACCTAAAGGTTGCATAGTCACATGAATCATTAGAAGCATATATATTAGCTTAGCCCAAAAACCAACCATCAAGATTCAATATCACTCATGCAAGTCTATGAAATGGGTTAGACCCCAATCAGTGATGACACTAGCTAATTGTGAAGAGATGAACACAACAACACCACCTTTTCTATCATAATGAAAATCCAAGACAAATAACATATATGGCCATATGCAACATAAAACCTCCAATTTCAATTTCTTGTAGATAAATAAGATATGCCCCACCAATAGAAGATAACAATTTGTAGATAGTGTGTTTTTTGCTAAGATTGTTCAAGACTCGAGCATTCCAAGAGGTCACTTTCACCAAAAAATTGTAGCACCTTGCATCTTTGGCTCATTGCACTTGAGGTCACATAGAGGATAAAAGGGTGGTTTGCGACATTACAATTCACTCAAAAATATCTGAGGCCAATTTGTTTCAACCAATTTTTTTGGCCATGAACATGAAATACAATGTTATTTTCTTGAGAATGGAAAATTTGTGGAGGAGATTGAGCTCTACAATTCCCACCCCCATGTTGCATCGGGCTAGAGGAAGGTTTTCTAGCCATCAACATTAGCAACCATCCATGATTGGGCCCTTAGTGACTTAAACCTTGTCATTTGTTAACCTTTTTTCTTCCTTACAACCTCAGCCTAAACAACTTCACCTACATTGGTTTCCTAGGAAGCACTTGACATCATGGGGGCTTGGGTGGGCAGGGCAGAGTCTAAGTCATGTTGTGACAGAAGCAAGTAGTCCTAATTGCAATGTTTAGGCTTTAACAACGAAATCAAGTATTGGGTAGGTTAATGTACGAATCGATTACCTGTGGACCCTAATATCCTATATGGACATGTGCAAAGATCCCTTTGAGATCCTTGGAAAGGTTAACCCTAACAAAAATGTGGTGTTGAGGTCATGGGTTAAATAACATGTCATGTTCATGGAATATGAACATCCCTACAGGGGAAAATATACATTCTAGAGCCACCCATAGTTGCATTACGAGGTTGAGGAATTAAAGTTAAACAAGAAATTGTTAGTAAGCAACTTTATCAACCAAAACGTCTTGAGACCAAGCATAAAAAACACTAATGGTATTTTTGTAGACCTCTTGGGTCTCTTTACAAGATCTCTTGCAGACAAGCTAGTCCAACAAGTTGAAACATGATAAAGTATTTTATCAAAGTACATGTATGTGTAAAATTCCACCAACGAGTTTCTCACACCACTCTAATCCATCCTTTAGATCGATCATTGCCTCAAGAGGCACCCTCCCAACAAAGTAATCCATAATAGATCCTACATGAAAATGATGGCATACACTATCACAATAAGAATAAAAAAACCAATAAAAAACCGATATAAAGAGGACGACGTTACTCTATGTTAAACCTTTAGAACAAACTCTCCACTTACAAACTTACAAACTTTAAGATCCATCCTTTGCTATCTCTCATTTGTTATCTCTCTACTTACAAACTTATATAATATGTTCCCCATGGGGACCACCGTGACCCATAGGTTGCTTACATAAGTGAATCAAAATTGACTTTACATGTATTCACAGGTCCTCGAGCCACTTGTTACAACCTTATATATTATGTTACCCATGGGGACCATCATGGCCCATAGGTCACTTACAAAAGTGGATCATAACTAACTTGACATGTATTCACATGCCCTCAAGCCAGTTGTTACATCTTTGAGACGATGCTTAATACTTGAGGCACACTCTGCCTTGTTGTAGCCAATCATCTGCCGCAATCAATACTCAAAAGGGTAATTTATCCAATCACCAGCTTCACACTGTGGGGTGGTACTGAAGTAGCTTACAATGCGAATGGGTTGCAAAATTGGTAGTGCACCAAAGGGTCTAATGGAATATACAAAATGAAGTATGGATATGGAGGGTGCACCACTAGGAGGGAAGAGAGCAGGGGAAGTATTGGGGGATAAACAAGATTGATACAAACAAGAAATATGATTACCAATTGTTATGGTTTTGTTACTAAGCAACTGTCATGGGTATCTTATACCTAGGTCAAACACCTTCAACATCCATTTGGCCCAACCAACCCGGACATATTCCTTTTGGCGAACTACTTTGTCTCCCATCTCCTTGTACTGTCACATTCCCTTGAAATTGTTGGCATAATCGATTCCTCCCTTCAATATGTGCTCCATTTCCTTTTGTCCTCCCACTGCTGATGGAGACTCCCCCTTTCTTTGTCTTATGGCCTCTTGGACTATCAATGTTGATTTCGCATGCTTTTTCTTGACTGACCTGGAACCATCTGCATATGGGTGCAATATTATGACCTCTAATCCAACCACCTAAATCCTTCCCAAGTTTCCCCCATGGTGGCGAAGTCTAAATGTTCTACGTTTAATTAGCATTTTTCACTTGAATCAGATGATCAAAATCTAGGAAAAATCACAATTTTATGTTGTTTAGCTTGCATTTTTGAATGCATAAATGGATTCAATGTCTTGAGAAACCTTTGGGGAACTCGGTTTATATAGACTTAACTGCTCAACTAGATACTTATTATGCCATGGACTATTGTCCCTTCGTTATAGAAAGGGGTAACTTTAGGACATGGTAGTACTGGTCAGGAACAACCATCATATGAATTCAATGGTCACATTAACTAACATCTAACTTGAAATTCGCTCATAGCTTATCTGGAAGCACAACTGATCTAGGTCAAGTGTTGTCCAGCCTAACCACATCATGAAAAATTCAAATTTGTATTATGTTCATCCATTAATCCTTGTAATTTCCAATCATATCTCTTGTCCATTCAAGATTAATTGATGTCTTCAGATAGAGCGGGCATAATAATCCCACACCAAACATTTTTATCCTCCGTAGAAAGCATAATTAACATCTCGATTGAGACATCATGGGCATAATAATTCACTAACGAACATTTTTAACTCCCTAGCTAGCATAATTAAGGCCCAATTAGGTGCCAAATGCACCCATGAGACAAAAATTTGCTAACATTGCAATGCCACGTAGGTGACACAGTGGTATGCCAAGGGGTAATGGTGGTCACGATGGTGATGTCAACGATCTTGAAAACCGTCGAATATGAGTCAGTTGGCCGATGAATACTGACTACATCGTCGGTTCGACAAAAATTAGGGGACCAAGAAAAAAATGTAACAAAATTTTGAGAAATAGTGAGTAACGTCCGACAATAAGGTGGATTTTGTTCGTAACGTCAGAACACCCCATTGGACTTTAGCACCATATGTAGTAGTGTGATGGGGCCTAATGTCCTTAACTATTCAACACCCAAAACAATGCCACAACCACCCATTTTGATAGAAAATATGTGGGTTTTCAAGGAATAATCACCCATTTGAAGATACACATTTTCACAATGAGCCCCACATTTAATGGAACCTCCATTAGCAATCACTATATGGAATTCATTTACAACATGGATATAGAAGTGTGTTTCTTGGGCTACCTATCCGTGAATAAAATTATGGGTGCTATTGTTTTCAATTAAGAAAATGAATTTACAATGTTAACTAACCAATTAATTTAAGGGTTTGGAGAGCCAAAATACTAGTCAAGGCATGCAGGGAGATTTGAGGTTCCGCATATGGCCCATAGGAGGGAGGAATGTCTTCAATTGGTGGAGGTATAGGTTCATGAGGTATAACTTTAGTTTTGTTGTCTAAAACATTCTCTGAAATGGCCATACATATTTTTTTCTCTTTACATTTATGCTCAATAAAATATTTCTCATCACAATTGTAGTAGATACCTTTAAGTTAGTGATCCATCGTTTTAGCACAGGTTAGATTTTGGATCTCGAGAGGAGAGGAAGGAGAGGGATTAGTGGCATGAGGATGAGAAATAAAGGATGATTTTTATTTGGGCATTAACAACCTTTTGGGATTCCCTGGCTCTTTGACCGTCTTCTAACCAATTAATAGGGTGATCTATTAAGACTTGGGCACATATCTCTTCCTTCAAACCATTGATAAACACATTCCCTTAAGAAGGTATATGACATGCCTTTGGTGCAAAAATAAATTTTCTCAAAATGTAGAGATGAACTCTTCAACTATACCAAATTGTTTAAGCTTGGTTAGGTGGCCTAAATAATGAGTGTCTAGTTCAAAAGGTTCATAAAGGTCCTATATTTCTTGTGTCCAAGCAATATAGCCCCTATGGGAGTTATTATGCCATTTCCAACATTTACAACATTCATAATCTAAATATAAGACAGCCACATGAAGCTTCATTAAGTCATCAATGATACCATGAAGGGAAAAATAATGTTCCATTTGCGTGACCTAGCCTATGGGGTCAGATCCATCAATTTTTTTTATAACCACTTTAGGGAGTTGATTTTGTGTGTGAGTCATAAGATCATGAAGAAATTGGTAAGAGTTAGGAAGCATGGGATTGGATGATTCAACTTGCTCTGTTGAGATTGTTGTTACATGAATTGATTGTACATTGTCATGAGTTGGGCCAACTGTTTTGGGGCTAAGTCTAGTTTGTTGAGCTTGGCATTGATGAAAGCAAACTTTTTCTCAGTAGAGGAGTGGATATGACCTAGTTGGTTTTGTAACTACTCATAGAGTTTCCATGGTGGAGACTCAATTGGTGAGATCGTGGCTTTTTGTAGCCATAGGGATTTGGGTTCACAAGAACAAGGTTAATGGAGAGTGGTACAAATGTGATCAATGTTGCTTTCTAGGTTTATTGAGATAGTTATTGGGTAATGGGGTGAGCAAGTCCACCAAAAAAGAGTTATTGGATAATGGTACCACGATGATCAATGTGACATAAGGAATCTATTGAGATAGGTCCCAATTAAGGTTGTGGTGAGGAATTAGTTCTTTTTTTTAATACTCATGTGGAGCTATACTCCCACCTAAATAATGTTGTGTTGACATAATGATCAAATTCTCAATACTATAGCTTATTTAGGAATTTTTTTGACTTGTAGCATGAAACAAGGTTTCTAGTGACTAAATGTGTAAATTTTCAGGACATCCCCTTTTGTAAGAGTGTCTAGGACTGGCAACAAGGAGTAGGGCTTCAAGGGTCCAAAGGACAAGGGAGTGCCACGTGCTATAGCTCTTTTATAAATCTATGGGGTATAACAGTAGTACTCAACACATTTTCTCAAGGATCTAACTAAGGAGGATCGAATGTACCCTTAGTCGTACTACCCAATTACTTGGGTATGACAGAGTAATATTCCCGAGTGTTGTTCTCAGTGCCACTATAGAAACTAGATAGTGGATTGACTTATCTAAAACTTGTTTTAGGAAACCTAGAGAAATTCGGATATACTCGATGATATGCGGAAGTGAAACTTTGTATACAGGTTTTGTCTGATGCAATACTACTTGAAGGGGTACCAATAGGGGTTACAAGGGTTCCCAATTAGGAGAAACCTCTTGTATTTCATGTGTGTATGTTTCCCCTATCCTAGTTTTACCCACTAAACAATATATCACCATGTTATTTATAAATGCCAAAAAATGTCTTTAGTTTTAAAACAAATTGCTCTAAAATATGTGCTCAAGAAAGTGCTTTGATACCACTTGTGGTGTTATTTATTAAAAAATGTAAATATATAGAGCATAAATAATAGATTTTACCCAGATTTACTGTAGAAAAAACATATTGCAACAACAATAACCAAATAAAGGACTATAATAGAACCAAAATATTATACCTTTATTACTGGAAGAAATGTTCACTCACCTCTTCGAGGGAGGGACCTCCCATTAAATAGAGCTTTGATTACAAATAAATTCACAATACATCTCATTACATTGCTTCTACTTCTTTGTATAGTACTATTTACCTCCTAGGAACATTCTAGAGAAGGAACTTTCTAGTAGGCAAAACCTTATAGTAAGCCTTCTTACATTTATTGCTTTCACACTACTACATGGGCCTTATTTACCAGAGATGGCCTCCATACATAGAAATACATAGCAACCTATCTATCTACTTAGGGGGTTAGGGAGAATAAGATCCTTGCACTATCAACACATTGTTTATTTTAAATTTTTCTTAAGAATATGTTAGCATTGCTTCTCTTGCATATGTTTATCAACTACTTTTTTCTACACGACCCAAATAGGTCTATGGTGTAACATAGTGGCACTACTATCCGCGTGAAATTGTCAACCACCATCAAAATGAAAATAAAAAATATTTTCTCTAAAAGAAAAACCCTATCAAGCATTTGGTCAATTTTATCTATCTCTTTCTAAAATTCATCTAATTAAACCTTATCTTAGTAGAGTCCTACCATTGATTTTGATTAGGGTCATATAGCCCACATGGTAGGTTTTTAGTGTAATTAAATCTTCTTTCTCCCCAAACAACAAGCACAAAGGAAACACGCCTTCTTTGTTTTCTAAAAATGCAACCATATTAAAATCCCCACAAATGAGCCATGGGTTGTATAGGGGATCATTTGCTAACCAACACCAAATGGTTGCATAGTCACATGAATCAATAGAAGCATATATATTAGCTGATCCCAACAACCAACCATCAAGATTCAATATCACTCATGCAAGTCTATGAAATGGGTTAGACCCCAATCAACGATGACACTAGCTAATTGTGAAGAGATGAACACAAAAACACCACCTTTCCCATCATAATGAAAATCCAAGCCAAATAACATATACGACCATATGCAACATAAAACCTCCAATTTCAATTTCTTGTAGACAAATAAGATACGTCCCACCAATAGAAGATAACACTTTGTAGATAGTGTGTTTTTTGCTAAGGTTGTTCAAGGCTTGAGCATTCCAAGAGGTCACTTTCACTAAAAACTTGCAGCACATTGCATCTCTGGCTCATTGCACTCGAGATCACATAGAGGATAAAAGGGTGGTTTGCTACATTGCAATTCACTCAAAAATATATGAGGGAAATTTGTTTCAACCAATTTGGTTGGCCATTAACATGAAATACAATGTCATTTTCTTGAGAATGGAAAAGTTGTGGATGAGATTGAGCTCTACAATTTCCACCCCCATGTTGCACCGGGTTAGAGGAAGGCTTGCTAGCCATTAACATCAACAACCATCCATGGTTGGGCCATTAGTGATTTGAACCTTGTCACTTGTTAGCCTTTGTTCTTCCTTACAACCTGAGCCTAAACACCTTCATCTACATTGGTTTCCTAGGAAGCACTTGACATCATGGGGGCTTGGGTGGGTAGGGCAGAGTCTAAGTCATCTTGTGACAAAAACAAGTAGTCCTAATTACAATGTTTAGGCTTTAACAACGAAAGCAAGTATTGGGTAGGGTAATGTGTTGGATTACAGTGAGGGGGGTGAATCAGTAATAGAGCAATAATCCTTTTTAACCACAAAATTCAAGTGTTATATCAATGTAGCATTATCATCAAATAGTTTCAGAGTAAATAAACAATGAACAAATGAGAAATCATACACATACAAAGTACACAAGTGTTTTTACGTGGAAATCCAAAGCGGGAGAAAACCACATAATATTTTTTCTCATATGTCTTTAAGAATTACTTTCATTGGAAGAACCAACTTCCTTTGTTTTCCAGCTGCAATTGGAAGGAGGCTCCAACCCCCTAGTTTCTCAGGATACAACCTGAAGGAATCTCCAACTCCCCAATTCTATGGCTACAACCCCCTAGTTTCTCAGGCTACAACCCGAGGGAAGATTCAACTCCCCAATTCTATGGCTACAACCAAAAGGAGGCTACAAAACCCTATGTTCTTTGGCTACAACCACCTATCCTTGCCTCGTCCAACCGCCCCGACGTAGAAATAGAATGATGGAACCGATGTCACACTATCACTGTGAGATATACTGATGTAAACCAGTACCAATCAACTTGTAATCAACCTATAACAACCTATACCAATAATCTGTGCCAGCATGTACCATACATCAACCTGTACCATGAACAAATGCATCAACCATGCACCAAACCTGCACAAATAATCTGTCACAATAACTTGTCCAATCAACCTGTACCATAAACAAGTGAATCAACCATGCACCAACCTGTACCATCAACGAGTGCATCAAACATGCACCAAATATGTACCAATCATGTATCAAATACACATAAACTATGACTCATCAAGATGTACCAACATCATCAAATATACACCTCATGTATGTGCCAACTCATCAACTACTTGTCTCAACCATGTACCCAACATGTACCTCAACCATAATCCCTCATCAATTTGATCATCTAAATATGATTTGTAACTCTGTAATAGACCTGGTGTATATGATCACATACCTGCAAACCTTCCTTAACTTTAACAACAAGAGACTAGCATTTTCATCAAACTTTACTTTAGTCTCACATGACTAATTTTGGATTAATCAACAACCCTAACTTGAAATAATCATAACTATGTACCTGTAATGAATAAAGATCTGAAAATAGTACACAATGTTAGTCAATGTATTTTATGCAATTCCTCCAGGTTTCACTGCTTGAAACCTCACATAAAATGAGTTATAGCAAAAATAACATACCTTGTTGAATTTTGGCTTATTCTAGAGAACAAACTTGTAGGTCTTGCCCCACACACAATATTTGTTGTATGGACATGAAACTTGTACATAGTGTTCTTCAATGTATTTTGTGCAATTCCTCCAGGTTTTACTGCTTGAAACCTCTCATAAAAGGATTTATAGAAAAAAAGACATACCTTGTTGAATTCTAACTTATTCTAGAGAGAGAACTTGTAGAGCATGCCCCGCATGCAATATTCGTTGTATGTAGATGAAAATTGTACATAGAATAATACAGACTGTACTCTAACCAATACATTTGGTCTTACTGAATTTGGATATGTTCTGAAGAAGTTATGACATTTTTACCCGAAACACTTGTTTTAGACTAGTTTCAGGACTAACCACAAACCCTATTTTCCATGGAGTGTAACTCCAAAAATACAATGACCCACAAGCTGAAATTTTTATCAAAACTACTTGGATATGTTTCCTCAATGTCCTCCCAATTTCATGGTCTAAATCATTCTATAAAAAAATTATTGCGAAAATGGTGAGATGACCTGTAAATAACATACCTTAGAAAACATCATCAAAAGAATTTATCCTCCCTTGAATTTCAACGTTCTTTACTTCACCTTCCCTCTGAAACTTGGCATAGATATCCTTTGGTTACCTCAGTCAATTGTATATATTCAATATGCTAAAGTGTAATTAAATGAGAGAGTCTTGCCTCTTATTTATACGTTCATGTAGCTTCCTCAAGAGGTTACCTTTTAACCATCTTAACCCACTTTCCTTATTTTAGGGTTAACCCACTTCTAACCACATGTCCACTTAGTAATTTCTCCATTAACTTTATTATTTAAATTGTTTCTTTTGTATCCACTTTGACTTATAGTACACTCATCACTTCACTTTATTATTTACCTTCTAAAATCTCTTAAACACCTTTCCTTATTTTAGGGCTAACCCATTTCTAACCACTTGCCCACTTATTAATTTCTCCATTAAATTTATTATTTAAATAATTTTTTTTTTATCCACTTTGACTTATAGTACACTAATCACTTCACTTTATTATTTAAATAATTTATTCTTTGCAATCACTTTGACTACTTTGACCTTTTGGAGCTACTAGATGACTCATGAGGGTTCTCCAACTTCACATGGCCATAACCCTCTAACCGTGAGAAGTTATGTGACGTTCCAAATACCACCGAAAATGACATGACATTTACTATCCATCTAGAATAATATTACCTTCAAATATATTAAAACTCATACCATTATACATCAAACAAAGTTGGGTCCATTACCTAAACCTGTGTGCTACTAGAATTTGCTACCATACTTTCTTCAAGGGTTGACTGACCCGAAAAGATCTTTTAATGAAGTGTTTGAGTTATTAATTGCATGTGTTAAGTAACCATCTATGAAGCTGAATGAAAGAGGATAAGTTTAATGAAGGAACATAGCAGCCATAAAACAATATACAAATCTGAACTGAAGCAATAAGAACAACAAACCATAACAAGAGAAGTGAAAACAGAGTTCGACACAAAATTGCCTATGTCTCCGAGCCTTTGTCTCAGTGGAGGAGGCTTCTTTATTAATTCTTCAATGCTTTCAAAGTACATCAAAATCACATCAAATCGACTCCATTCTGATCTCACTGTGTTCTGCTCGACCTCTGAAATCCAATGCAACTGACGGCACTGAAAAAGGCTGAGTATAGCCTCCAAAAATGGCCTCAAAGTTTTCTTAGTTCGCTGATTTTCTCTGCATAAATAACACTATTTTGCTCTAATTTGCATAAATTTGACCTGTAATGAAATGGTAAGTCTTTTGATTAAATAGTGTGAGGTTGTGGGATCAAACCCCAACAAACTTCCTCTTCCTTGGGCTCGAATCTCACAAGATATATGTGTATCTCCATAAAATATGAAATATGGTTTTAAAAAATAAACCATATCCTATACTCAAAACCCACTTTTCATTTATATCTCACGCACCTTTTGTATAGGCTCCTGGTCAAGCACCCACTTAATTGCATTCCAAATATTATGGGATTTAAATTATATGGTTAACAACCATATTCCAAAAATCTTTTAATAAACCCCTCTATAAGCTTAATCCACTTTAATATAACCACATTATATGGTGGCATAAAATATGAAATATTTTAAATATGGTTAAAATAACCATAAAGCAAAGTCTTTGACCCACTTTATGTGGCAACACACCTGTGATATAGTTTCAAAACCATATCATATGGTTTACAACCCCATACCATATATTCGTGCCAGGTAACACATAGTTTAAATAAATCCGTGACATATCCGTATAACAAGTGATATGGTCGGCCAGTTAGCTAGAATGTTGTTGCAGCCCAGAGATCACAAGTTCCATTTTTTAGGTGGATAAATAGAACCGATTTTTAAACTCGGTCCATTTGGTCTAATCCAGGGTGCCACGTGGCTTCACTGGATTGGGCCACGTGTCACTCTGGTATTGGTGACCCAATTCCAATTAGCCTACCACCCGACTGTCCTTGCAAACTGCGATGTGTTCTATCATTCACCTGCAACATGTCATCTCTGCCACTGCTACATGTAACCTCCAGAGAGTGCCACATCCCCCTTTGATTGTTTACTTTTTTTTTTTACTTTTTTCTTGTTTCGCGAAACAGTCAGAGTGTGTTAACTCTCGCATATGGCGTTTGTTTGAGAAATTAAATATATGGATGGAATCAATGCGACGAGCCGGTCGCAATGGAATTGGTTTTGTCTGATTCTGAGAACTTTCATTTTTGAGCCTTTTCTAGACCTGGGAAGCCTCCTGGATCCGATTCTGGATCACACCTCCCCACTAAAGGACCTTTTGGTCCCCAAAAGGTTACTGACC
Organism: Picea glauca; assembly: GCA_000966675.3. Classification (NCBI taxonomy): domain Eukaryota; kingdom Viridiplantae; phylum Streptophyta; class Pinopsida; order Pinales; family Pinaceae; genus Picea; species Picea glauca. The sequence continues at coordinate 147,374 of JZKD02S2324490.1, read as the reverse complement.
AGTCAACAAGCTCGGGATAGGCCATCCGACTTGTCCTCTATCTCTGAACTCTATCTTGTGCACCTGTCTCATCAAGATCAACTGTAACAAAATCATGACAACTGACAACATATTGTTAGCCATTTGAACCCTATCACATTTTACTGAAGCCACTATCATCCATGTAGACAACATTGTTAATGACAACATCAAAAAGACAACTGCAAATGAGCTGATATACTTGTAATATTTGCACGACATGAGCTTATCTTGAAGAATCCTATGATTGATTTTCCATTCAACAATCATTTCCTGTTCCTGCTTAAGATCGATTACTTCATTTGAAACCATTATTGGTTTGTTGCTTGCTTGAACTGCCTTCTTTAATTGTTCCATTGTTTGAAGTGTTTTATTTTCCTTAACATGATGAGCATGAACCACATAATCTTGACTTGCATTGGTTAATTGACATTGATTCTTTCTCCTGTAGAAGATTACCTTACGATCATATAAGTATGGACTACCTAAGACCATTCCACATTCACTTAAGGGCACTACATCACATGTTACCTCATCCACATACCTAGATGAAATTGCAAATTTGATTGTGCATTGTTTTGTTATGTACATTTGATGATGATTGCTTATCCAATTAAGTGTGTAAGGCTTATGATGTACTTGTGTTTTTAACCCCAATTGCTTAACTAATGCTTCCGAGATTAGATTAGATTGAGATTCATTGTCAATTAATGTGTCTATCTTAGTGTGTTGCATGATGGTCCTTATATGAAACAAGTTACTTCTACAATCAATGCCTTCACCAATTTTGCATGTCATACCAACCAATGAGACCTTAGATTCGTCACCCAAATCCAATCCCAAGTTTTTGGGTCTTGTTGTCGCTGCCACTGTTTGACTTCCCTTCTTTTCCTTGAACCACTTTGGTCTCTTCTCGAGATGCAACTACCAACATTTGTCCTCATCATGTCCCTCTTTCTTGCAATGCATGCAAGAGGGCTTCTCGTCCTTTCTTGCCATTGCATTTGAATTCTTTCCATGCCATTTCCTCTTGTCCTCTTTCCTTGAAGATGATGATTCCCCTGATACAACTGCTTTTCCTGCTTCAATATATGTCGCTTAAACATAAACCTCATCAAGGTTAGTGGGTCCAAACATGAATACAATGTTTCTAATATGTGCAAGTAAACCTCCTATATACTTCATAAGGGTTTCCTGTGTATGTAAAGGGATATCTAACATCAATGCCATTTTTCGAAAGCCATCTGTATACTCTTGCACTGTTTGTCCTTTTCATAGTTTTAAAGATTGTCATTCAATTAATGCTTTTTCTTTATAACCCAAAGGATAGAATTATTTCCTAAGTGCAGAAATGAAGTTTTGCCATGATGGAAATACATTACCCGCTTGTGTTCCATTTTGCAACTTGCTTTGCCACTAGATGAGAGTTGTACCTACAAGTCTCAAAGATGCCAACTTGATTTGTGTGGCCTCATCCTTGATCTGTTGCACACTGCAGTAAAGCTCCATCTTCCTGACCCAATTGTCAAGTCTCTCTGCATTAACTTCACCATCATATATGGGTAACTCAAATTTAACATCAAGTTTTAATAATGCCATTTCATTCTTATGTTTATGAACATGTTTCTTTGCATTAGATTTAGAACTTGAACTTGAAGAAGAAGGAGAAGAAGGAGGTGAAGATGGAGGTGAAGGAGGAATATGAGGACGATCCTCTCCTTCTTCACTTTTTCCCTTTGAATATTCACCTAAAACTGGTCTCTTTCATTCCAGGTAATCCTTGTACAAAACTTTCACCATCTTTGACATAGCAAGGAAAGGTTTTTGAAACTCTTTCTCATCAAGAGAAAGTCCCTCTTTCGATGCCATCTTTTCATTGTGATAAGCTCTCTTTCTCAATCCAATTAATGGATTCTCTGCAACAATATCACCTTCACCACGCTGTAGCTTTTCCTTGGTTAACATGCAAAATGCAAATCCAAACATCAACTAGCTCTGATACCACTTGAACCGAAAAGATCTTTTAATGACTGTGGTTGAGTTATTAATTGCATGTGTTAATTAACCATTTATGAAGCTAGATGAAAGAGGATGAATTTAATGGAGGAACATAGAAGCCATAAAAAAAATATACAGATCTGAACTGAATCAATAAGAACAACAAACTATAAAAAGAGAAGTGATAATGGAGTTCGACACAAAATTGCCTACGTCTCTAGGCCTTTGTCTCAGTGGGAGAGGCTTCTTTATTAATTCTTCAATGCTTGCAAATTACATCAAAATCACATCAAATGGACTCCATTCTGATCTCACTGTGTTCTTCTCAACCTTAGAAATCCAATGCAACTGACGACACTGAAAAAGGCTGAGTATAGCCTCCGGAAATGGCCTCCAAAGTTCTCCTAGTTCGTTGATTTTCTCTGCATAAATAACATTGTTCTGCTCTAATTTGCATAAATTTCACCTGTAATACAATGGTAAGTCTTTTGGTTAAATAGTGTGAGGTTGTGGGTTCAAATACCAACAAAATTCCTCTTCCTTGGGCTCGAATCTCACAAGATATATGTGTATCTCCATAAAATATGAAATATGGTTTTTAAAAATAAACCATATCCTATACTCAAAACCCTCTTTTCATTTATATCTCATGCACCTTTTGTATAGGCTCCTGGTCAAGCACCCACTTAATTGCATTCCAAATATTATGGGATTTAAATTGTATGGTTAACAACCATATTCCAAAAATCTTTTAATAAACCCCTCTATAGGCTTAATCCACTTTAATATAACCACATTATATGATGGCATAAAATATGAAATATTTTAAATATGGTTTAAATAACAATAAAGCGAAGTCTTCAACCCACTTTATGTGGAATCACACCTGTGATATAGTTTCAAAACCATATTATATGGTTTACAACCCCATACCATATATTTGTGACAGGTAACACATAGTTTAAATAAATCTGTGACATATTCGTATAACAAGTGATATGGTCGGCCAGCTGGCTAGAATGTTGTTGCATCCTAGAGCTCACAAGTTCGATTCTTTAGGCGGACAAATAGAATCAATTTTTAAATTCAGTCCATTTGGTCTAATCCAGGGTGCCACGTGGCATCACTAGATTGGGCCACGTGTCACTCTGGTATTGGCCAACCAATTCCAATTAGCCTGCCACTCGACTGTCCTTGCAACCTACCACATGTCACCTCTGCTACGGCTACGTGCCACCTCCAGAGAGTGCCACATCACCCTTTGACTGTTGAATTTTGTTTTTTTGACTTTTTCCTGTTTAGCAAAACAATCAGAGTGCGATAAATCTCGCATATGGCATCTGTTTGAGAAAGTAAATATATGGCTAGAATCAGTGTGACGAGCCGATCGCAATGGAATTGGTTTTGTCCAATTCCGAGAACTTTAAGTTTTGAGCCCTTTCTGGACCTAGGAAGCCTCCTGGATCTGATTTTGGATCAAACCTCCCCACTAAGGGACCTTTTGGTCCCCAAAAGGTTACTGACCAGTCAACAAGCTTGGGATAGGCCACCCGACTTGTCCTCTATCTTTGAACTCTGTCTTGTGCACCTGTCTCATCAAGATCAACTGTAACACAATCATGACAACTGACAACATATTGTTAGCCATTTGAACCCTGTGACATTTTACTGAAGCCACTATCATCCATGTAGACAACATTGTTAATGATAGCATCAAAAAGACGACTACAAATGAGCTAGTATACTTGTAATATTTGCACGACATCAGCCTATATTGAAGCATCCTATGATTGATTTTCCATTCAACAATCATTTCCTGTTCTTGCTTAAGATCGATTACTTCATTTGAAACAATTATTGGTTTGTTTCTTGCTTGAACTGCCTTCTTTAATTGTTCCAT
>JZKD02S2324490.1:129410-143408 GCA_000966675.3 Picea glauca | reverse complement strand
GAACCACATAATCTTGACCTGCATTGGTTAATTGATATTGATTCTTTGTCCTGTAGAAGATTGCCTTACGATCATATAAGTATGGACTACCTAAGACCATTCCACATTCACTTAAGGGCACTGCATCACATGTTACCTCGTCCACATACTTAGATGAAATTGCAAATTTGATTGTGCATTGTTTTGTTATGTGCATTTGATGGTGATTGCTTATCCATTTAAGTGTGTAAGGCTTATGATGTACTTATGTTTTTAACCCCAATTTATTAACTAATTCTTCTGAGATTAGATTAGATTGAGATCCACTGTCGATTAATGTGTCTATCTTAGTGTGTCGCATGATGGTCCTTATATGAAACAAGTTACTTCTACAATCAATGCCTTCACCAATTTTACTTGTCATACCAACCAATGAGACCTTAGATTCGACACCCGAATCCGATCCCAAGTTTGTGGGTCTTGTTGTCGCTACCACTGTTTTCCTTCCCTTCTTTTCCTTGAACCACTTTGGTCTCTTCTCGAGATGCAACTGCCAAAATCTGTCCTCATCATGTCCCTCTTTCTTACAATGCTTGCAAGAGGGCTTCTCATCCTTTCTTGCCACTGCATTTGAATTCTTTCCATGCCATTTCCTCTTTTCCTCTTTCCTTGAAGACGATGATTCCCCTGATACACCTGCTTTTCCTGCTTCAATGTATGTCTCTTGAACATAAACCTCATCAATTTTAGTGGGTATAAACATGAATACAGTGTTTCTAATATGTACAGGTAAACCTCCTATATACTTCATAAGGGTTTCCTATGTATGTAAATGGATATCTAACATCAATGCCATTTTTCGAAAGGCATCTGTATACTCTTGCACTGTTTGTTCTTTTCTTAGTTTTAAATATTGCCATTCAATTAATGTTTTTTCTGTATAACCCAAAGGATATAATTGTTTCCTAAGTGCAGAAATGAAGATTTGCCATGATGGAAATACATTACCCACTTGTTGTGTTCTATTTTGCAACTTGCTTTTCCACCAGATGAGAGATGTACCTACAAGTCTCAAAGATGTCAACTTGATTTGTGTGGCCTCATCCTTGATCTGTCGCACACTGCAATAAACCTCCATCTTCCTGACCCAATTGTCAAGTCTCTCTGCATTAACTTCACCATCATATATGGGTAACTCAAATTTAACATCAAGTTTTAATAATGTCATTTCATTCTTATGTTTATGAACATGTTTCTTTGCATTAAATTTAGAACTTGAACTTGAAGAAGAAGGAGAAGAAGGAGGTGATGATGGAGGTGAAGGAGGAATCTAAGGATGATCCTCTTCTTCTTCACTTTTTCCCTTTGAGTATTCACCCAAAACTGGTCTCTTTCATTCCAAGTAATCCTCGTACAAAACTTTCACCATCTTAGACATAGCAAGGAAAGTTTTTTGAAACTCTTTCTCATCAAGATAAAGTCCCTCTTTCGATGCCATCTTCTCGCTGTGAGAATCTCTCTTTCTCAATACAATTAATGGATTCTCTACAACAATCTCGCCTTGACCACGTTGTAGCTTTTCCCTGGTTAACATGCAAAACTCAAATCCAAATGTCAACTAGCTCTGATACCACTTGACCCGACAAGATCTTTTAATGACTGTGGTTGAGTTATTAATTGCATGTGTTAATTAACCATTTATGAAGATGAATGAAAGAGGATGAATTTAATGAAGGAACATAGAAACCATAAAACAATATATAGATCTGAACTAAAGCAATAAGAACTACAAACCATAACAAGAGATGTGATAACGAAGTTCGACACAAAATTGCCTACGTCGTCCGGCCTTTGTCTCAGTGGGGGAGGCTTCTTTATTAATTATTCAATGCTTGAAAAGTACATCAAAAGCACATCAAATGGACTCCATTCTAATCTCACCGTGTTCTGCTCGACCTAAGAAATCCAATGCAACTGACGGCACTGAAAAAGGCTGAGTATAGCCTTCGAAAATGGCCTTCAAAGTTCTCCTAGTTCGTTGATTTTCTCTGCATAAATAACATTGTTCTGCTCTAATTTCCATAAATTAGACCTGTAATGCAATGGTAAGTCTTTTAGTTAAATAGTGTGAGGTTGTGGGATCAAATCCCAACAAACTTCCTCTTCCTTGGACTCGAATCTCACACGATATATGTGTATCTCCATAAAATATGAAATATGGTTTTTTAAAATAAACCATATCCTATACTCAAAACCCACTTTTCATTTATATCTCACACACCTTTTGTATAGGTTTATATCTCACACACCTTTTGTATAGGCTCCTGGTCAAGCGCCCACTTAATTGCATTCCAAATATTATGGGATTTAAATTATATGGTTAACAACCATATTCCAAAAATATTTTAATAAACCCCTCTATAGGCTTAATGCACTTTAATATAACCACATTATATGGTGGCATAAAATATAAAATATTTTAATTATGGTTAAAATAGCCATAAAGCAAAGTCTTCGACCCACTTTATGTGGCTGCACACCTATGATATATGGTTTACAACCCCATACCATATATTCATGCCAGGTAAAACATAGTTTAAATAAATCCGTGACATATCTATATAATAAGTGATATGGTCGACCAGTTGGCTAGAATGTTGTTGCAGCCCAGAGGTCACATGTTCGATTCTTTAGGTAGAAAAATAGATCCGATTTTTAAACTTGGTCCATTTGGTCTAATCCAGGGTGCCACGTGGCATCACTGGATTGGGCCACGTGTCACTCTGGTATTGGCCAACCAATTCCAATCAACTTGCCACTCGACTTTCCTTGCAACCTGCCATGTGTTATATCTTTCACCTGCCACATGTCACCTCTGTTACTGCTACGTGTCACCTCTAGAGAGTGCCACATCACCCTTTGACTGTTGACTTTTTTTTTGACTTTTTCCTATCTAGAAAAACGATCAAAGTGTGATAACTCTCACATATGGCGTCCATTTGAGAAAGTAAATATATGGATGGAATCAGTGTGACAAGCTGGTCACAATGGAATTGGTTTTGTCTAATTCCAATAAATTTCATTTTTGAGCCTTTTTTGGACCTAGGAAGCCTCCTAGATCCGAATCTGGATCATTGACATCAATGAAAACCAACCCAAATAACCAAGAATCTCCCCCTTTAGCATTGATGACACCACTATGATGCAATACTAAAGGCATATCACTCATGCCCTCCATGTGACCATTGCTCCCCCTGGAACCATGCCTCTATACTCTTTCTCCAAGCATTTACCTTTGCATCTAATAAATCTCTCCCCCTTTGTCATCAATGGAAAAGGTATTTTTCCATCTGAGGTTGCTCCCCCTGACTGAACTCTTCCTGAAACTAATCTCCCAACCTGAAATTTCCTCTTTATGGTTCTTCTTCGTGTAAATCTAAGACATATAAGATAAGCATTCAAAATCATTCATTTTGGAGTAGAAATTACTCTGAGTCTCTAGCGAAGATACTCAAAGGCCTCCAGTTTTGTAAAGATGTTTGCCACCTATTATTTTGTTCCCACATATTCAACTCCAATGTTCTTCTCTGCAACATGTTCCCATAGAAAGTGATACTTTATGGGAATGTGCTTCATCTTGGAGTGCATCACCGAGTTCTTTGAGATAATGTTGGTGCTTGTATTATCACAATAGATTGTAATGGACTCATCATACTCAACTTGTATATCTGTCAAAGTTTGTTTCATCCATAGAACTTGAGTACAACATCTTGTTGTTGCAATATACTCTGCTTCGGTTATAGATAAAAATACTGATGATTGTTTCTTACTTAGACATGATACTAAACACTCACCCAAGTAGAACGCTGCTCCATTGGTGCTTCAACGATCATCAATGCAATATGCCCAATCTGCATCTGTGTAGGCAATAAGTGATAGATCCTTTCTTTTTGGATACCATAATCCAAACTCTTATGTTCCTTTGAGATGTCTGAAAATCCTCTTTATTGCTAAGACATGCGATTCATTTGGTGCTACTTGAAATCGTGCCACATGTCCAACTGCTTGCATTACATCTGGTTTAGATGTTGCCACATATAATAAGCTACCAATCATTGACATGTATTTCCTCTGGTCTTGTTGACATGTATTTCCGGACCAGGGTTGTCTAATTAACCCAAGTCGTTTGGTGTAATCTATTCTGACGAGTTTAATGGCTCCGCTAGCTAACTAGGGTCCTAAAACAAAGAAAAGAAATAAACTACTCTAAAGCTAAAACTATGATACATTATACTTTAATCTAATTATTTACAAGTGTTTCCAGGCGCTAGAAGGAGGGTTGAGTAAATTTAATGATTAAATGTTTCACCCCTCAACTTGTCATAATTCCAGATTTATAAATTCTTCTTCTGTGTCATCTTGAAATGCACTAGAAGGCAGGCCAGATTGACAAGCTAGCCTTGCAGGAGTCTTTGTTTCGAATGTATTTAATTTCACATGGCTCCCCAAATCACTGTGTTGGAACATGCTTTCCACTTCTCATTACTTGATATTCACAACGAGATAGTCTCTCGCTTGTCCAAACTCACCTTTGATGGTGGGGGGGATGTGTCTGCAAAAGACCATGTTAATAAGTTTTGGTGTAAATGCATCAAGCATGATATTTATGATTTAAAGGTTTTATTCAGATTGTTCGCTTTTACTTTTAGGGGTCGAATTAAACATTGGTTTGAGTCTTTTTCAACATATCACATTATTGATTGGTTTCAATTTGTAGAGGAATTTTTAGATTCTTTTGAAAACTATGATTACAATCAATTATGTGAAGAATTTCAGACTTTACTAATCAATGACAATCCATCTCTAGAAGACTTTTCAACAATAATCCATCATGTTCTCTGTAAATTTAATCTTGATGACATGTCATTTGTACTAAATCTCCTCTATGATGCTTGCGTCCCTTTCATCCAATCATAATCCATCATGAATGATGAATTGGTTACAAATCCTATTACTCAATTGCGAAAAGAATTTTGTTCGTAGGATGAGAGGAGTCCATCCGAAAATTTTGAACAAGCAAGGGAGGTAGAACCTATTGAAAAGGTTCTTACTGACAATCAAATTGGGTTTTCCTCTAAAGCATTGTATATTTAATCCTCGACCATCGTGGAAGAAGATTTAATGTTGGGTCAAGGTGAATGTCCATATTCTTCTAACTCTTGCTCTAATCGGTACTTAAATTTAGTTATTGAAGAACACTTAGGTGATGAAAATGATCTTAAGCATTCTAACATTCCAATGAAACTAATTAGAGATGTTGATTTGCAATTGGAAGAAGAAACCTTAAACCTTCATCCACAAATCATACCTTATCCACATGAAAGATTAGATGTTTTTCATGAAAGTTTTGAATTATCTATCATACATGAGACAAATTTAGATAATCATATTTTGTTGAAGAATTTATCACCAAAACAGAGTGAAAGTTTTAAGGAATGTGAAGAAGAATGTCTTGAGAATACCATTGCTAAATATCATAGCTCAAGAGATTCTTTTCATGTGTTCATTTCTGATTCCTTTTACTCTTTATATCCCAATCTCTTCTTAAATTCTGGTGGACTTGATACTTTATCCACAATATCTTACTCTTTTCCATCACAATCAAATCTTTTCGATATGCCAAAATTTGGTGAAATTAATTTTGAACGTAACATTTATGAAGTCGGATTTGACGCTCTTTCACTTTCGTCACTTGCATGGAAAAATGACATGTTGCAAGATGATTTTACACAATTTTTGAAAAAGACAATGCACTCATTCTTATGGAGATCAAATATTCTACATTGCATATTTGTTCTTTGATTAGTTCAAATGTTAATGTTTATGCTTCACATTTTGAAACGATCAATCTCATAAAAGGAAGTGTTCAAACCAATAATCTAATTGATGTCATGAATCCTCTTATGATGTGTTCCCCATTGATATATCCATTTCATCGAAGTCATAGTTTGCATCCTAAGTTTTATGATAGGATCTTAGAATGGCTTGAAGATTCGTATCTAAAAAATCTTCATAATAAAGATAAAGTTGTGCTTTCTTTGTTTCTACCTAAATATATAGGAAGTAAGCATGACATGATTTTTTTAGATCCTCCATCTGAAGAAATGGATGAACACTTGGAGAATTGTCAAGAGGATAGGGCACTTCGGCCTTGACTGATGGTTATGTCAGGTCCCCATAATATTGACAAGTTTTCCAAACTTACTTGCACTCTTCCATGCCATTATGCCCCATATCACAACAAGATTGCAGAATGGTTGGAGGATTCATACATCAAGAAGTTTCAAAAAAATGGTAAGGTCATGTTTGTTCTATTTTTAAAAGAATATATAGGAGGTAAGCATGGCATATTTCTCTTGTATATGCAAATACTACATTCTTTTATTCTGATTTTCGATTTTCTATGCTTTGTAGGATTGAAGATGCTCTTGTGGCTGCACTGGAAATACGATTTTACTTAGCGTTTTGATCTATTTAGTAATTTAGAGTAGGTTTAGGAGTAGCTTTCTTTTAGTTGTATTTCTCAGTGTTTCTCTTTGTAATAATGCAGTTATGAACACAAGTGGGCACACCAAGAGAACCATAATATGAATATTGTTAGGGAAGTCCACTTTAAATCTTGTTCTCTCGACTTTTCGTTGAATATTTCTTTTCAAAAATGCAATATCATCATGGAAATTTTAAATGGAAAGTAAAGAGATAAGTAAATTTGAACTATCAATTCAACCCTGATGCAAGGTGCTACGAGTAGGTGCATTGCTTTCTTTTATTCAGATTTGTTTATATATGAATGAGACGATGATTTCATTAATTAGCTTTGATTGTTTCTGTGTCGTTGTTTCAATTGTATTTGCTTATTATTTATTAGTTTAAATTCTTTAAACATTAAAAAACAAATTATGTTCTTACTTTATCTTATTTTGAAACATTATTATGAACATTCATTTTTGCAAGATTTCAAGTAAACCTTGTAAACTGTATATAGATTGTTTATAATCATTTGTATATTCACGTTTTTTTAAATAAACATTAGTAAGTAATATATCATTTGTTAGAATCATAGCTTTAAATTAGTTTATTTCTTTTACTGTTTTTAGGACTTTAGTTGGCTAACAGAGCCATTAAACTTGTCGGGTCAGATCATACCAAATGACTTGGGTTAATTAGACAACCCTGGTCCGGATCTAACCTTCCAGTTGATGGTGTGTCATATACACCTGTCAATAGGTCTGTAGACTTTGAATCATCATTTTTTCTCAACTTGCAACTCGTTTGCATAGGAGTGTTAATTGGTTTGAAATCTTCCATTCCAAACCTCTTTAGAATTTCTCATATATACTTAGTTTGAGAAATAAAAAAAAATTGTTTCCTTTGATGTATCTGAAGACCCGAAAAGAAGGATAGTTCTCCAAGTAATGACATTTCAAATTCATTCTGCATATCATTTGCAAATTCCTGGCTTAACTTGTCATCAGTACCTCCAAAAATAATATCATCAACATAAACTTCAATTAATAAAATACCATCTTGAGTTACCTTAGTGTAGAGGTTGTTGTCTGCACTTTCTTTTCTAAGCATTACTCTATTTTGAATGTGAATTGTTGTATGCACTGCACGTGTCCAAAAAATATTTGTCAATTTGGAATCCATTAGCATTGTTCGATCCATTTCTTGTGTAATTATCATCCATTATGATACTGTTCCTTTGTCTCTGAACCACTTTTTGAACCAATCTATGAATCCATGCTCTCATCCATTGTCATATATCTGTCCAAACCTGCTAAGTGTTCTTATGAATCCATCTTTGTCCATATTGTCCAAGACTCTATTGCACAATTGTCCATACCGCTGACCCATTTATCACTATACTATCATGAAGTCTTGACTACAGCCACTGATTGTACTATCAAATTGTACTTATGCTAACTGACTGTTTTGGATTTGTCTACTCAAACTATGCAAGCTGCTCGAATGATAGTTCTTTGGTCTGTCACGACTATCACATAGACTCCCACTGTCTAATATTCATATTACCTGGGAGTCTCTAAGTTGGATGGCTCAGAAAAATTCCTGCTCTGATGTGTATTCATCGTCATCTTCATTAGTAGATTCATCCTCTCTCTGAGCCTTGACTTCTTTCTTTCTATCTGTGGATTCATCTTTCACTACAATGCCTGAAAGTACAATCTCTTGAACTTGTTCCTTATTTACCCGTCCTTCTTTTCTTTTAGTTATTTTCCAAATCTTTTTGTATATGATGTCTTTCTCTATAGAATTTTCTTCATCTCATTTTATTGCCAATCCTGCGATCTCTGGGACCTGGTCTTTTTTCACCTGTTCTTCATGTTTTCTTATCCATACTTTCTTATATATGATATCAGTGTTTTCTTTCATGGAAGTATCGATCATGCTTCTACAATCACTAGATATGTGTCCATAGTTATGACATTTGTAACATTCAATGTTATGTGGGGCAACATATGCACTTCTTGCTTAAACATTTCTTTTATAATCCCTGCAATTTGTAACTTTATGTCCAAAATTAGTACAATAAAAACAATGACCATAAAATAAATTTGCATACCTGGGAGTGAATGATCTTATGCATGGTTTAGTCCTTCTGAATTTCTTCCTTGAATGATCATGATCATGATTGAAGCTTCTTTGTGGCTTGAACACAGATGGTCTTCTTGAAGATGTATCTTCAATATTTTTCTTAGATTCTGGTTGACCATGATTCCTTCCTTTGAGTAATTCTGCATAACTCTTTCTATTTTCTTGATTCTTCTTTTCTAGCAACCTAGAGTGCTTCTCTTCATTCTCTATAACAAATGTGGATGTTTCCGTCTCTTCAACATTCTTGTTGAGCTTGACAATTTTAATTCTCAATGTGACAACTTCTTCTTCAAGCTTCTCAACCTCTTATTCTTTCTTCGTTATTTGAGACTTCATAAATTCTTCTATTCTTTTCACTTCTTCAAGCTAAATTTTTAATGTGATTATTTCTTCTTCAAGTCCTTTCTCTTCTTGACCAAACTCTGCCTCAAGATGGTTTAGATCGTTAGTTTTTTTCTTAATATGATCTGTCAATATCTTCTCTCTCATTTCTACTTCTTCCTTCTATGATGCTATGTTGGCTTCCAAATACTACTTTTGATATTCAAGATTTTCTTCGATCTTTCTAGCTTCTTCTAGTTGAGTTCTTAAGTTCTCGATGATATGTTGGGATTCTTAAAAAATATGAACACTTTCCATTTGTTTCATCAATTCTTTCTTGAGTGAATTGTTTTCTTCTCTTAGTTCATCTAAAACATCAATTCTGCTTCATAATTGTTTTCCTTTTCAATTAGTTTTTCTGTCTCATTTCCTTCATGTCATTCTATTTCAAGATGTTCACGTTTTTCACAATTAAAACAAAACAACATACCTCTAGTGATTATGTACTCTTCATCTTCTGAATCCGTTTGACATGGTGAACATGATTCTTCTTGATCTGTATCTGCATTTTTTTTGGCACTTTCTAAATCTGCGATGGGTGAAGAATATATGTCATGTAACTTATCCCAAAGTTCTTTGGCCGATGAAAATTTACCAACCTTTTCTCTTATCAGATTAGGTAATCTTTCCCAGATGAAATACATTGCTATTTTGTTATTCTTCTTCAATTCCTTCTTGGCTACAGTCTTTGCCCTTTTTGAACTATCATATCCTGTAATGACTGATAGCCAAATATAATACCCCTGTGCTTGTAAAAATACTTTCGTCCTTCCACTCCATAACTCATACTTTAAACCATTCTGACCGTTAAACAATGGTACTCCATTCTCAGAATAATCCATAATCTCCTTCAAGTGGTTAAACTGTTTCCTGAAGGAACCAGTTCTAAAACCAATTGTTGGATTACTGAGGGGGGGGTGCATCAATAATAAAGAAATAATCATTTTTAACCACAAAATGTAAGTGTTATATCAATGTAGCATTATCATCCAACAATTGCAGAGTAAATAAACAATGAACAAATAAGAAATCACACATACACAGTACACCAGTGTTTTTATGTGGAAACCCAAAGCGAGAGAAAACCACATATTGTTTTTTTTTTTATGTGTCTTTAAGAATTACATTCATTGGAAGCACCAACTTCCTCTGTTTTCTAGCTGCAACTGGAAGGAGGCTCCAACCCTCTAGTTTCTCATGCTACAACCTGAAGGAAGCTCCAAATCCCCAATTCTTTGGCTACAACCAGAAGGAGGCTACAACCCAAGGGAAGCTCCAACTCCCCAATTCTATGGCTACAAAAAGAAGGAGACTACAAACCCCTATGTTCTCTGGTTACAACCAGAAGGTGGCTAAAACCACTTGTCCTTGCCCTGTCCAACCACCCTGACATAGAAGTAGAATGATAAAACCACTGTCACACTATCACTATGAGATATACTACTGTAAACTTGTACCAATTAACCTGTAATCAACCTGTAACAACCTGTACCAATAACCTGTGCCAACATGTACCATACATCAACCTGTACCTCAACCTATACCACGAACAAATGCATCAACCATGCACCAAACCTGTACAAATAACATGTCACAATAACATTTCCAAACAACCTGTAATCAACCTATACCATAAACAAATGCATCAACCATGCACCAACCTATACCTCAACCTGTACCATCAACGAGTGCATCAAACATGCACCAAATATGTACCAATCATGCATCAAATACACATAAACTAAGACACATCAAGATGAACCAACATCATCAACTATAGACCTCATGTATGTGCCAACTCATCAACTAGTTGTTTCAACCATGTACCCAACATGTACATCAACCATAAGCCCTCATCAATTTCATCATCCAAATATGATTTGTAACTCTGTAATAGACCCGGTGTATATGATCACATACCTGCAAAACTTCCTTAACTTTAATAACAAGAGACTAACATTTTCATCAAACTTTACTTTAGTCTCACATGACTAATTTTGGATTAGTCAACACCCCTAACTTGAAATAATCATAACTATGTACCTATAATGAATAAAGATCTGAAAAATAGTACACAATGTTCTTTAGTGTCTTTTATGCAATTCCTCCAGGTTTCACTACTCGGAACCTCTCATAAAAAAAGTTATAGCAAACATGACATACCTTGTTGAATTTTGACTTATTATAGAGAGCAAACTTGTAGAGCATGCCCCACATGAAATATTTGTTGTATGGATCTGAAAATTGTACACACTGTTCTTCAATGTATTTTATGCAATTCCTCCAGGTTTCACTGCTTGAAACTTCTCATAAAATAATTTATATCAAAAAAGACATACCTTGTTGAATTCTGGCTTATTCTAAAGAACGAACTTGTAGAACATTCCCCGCACATAATATTTGTTGTATGGATCTGAAAATTGTAGACTGAATATTAGAGACTATACTCTAACCAATACATTTTGTCTTACTGAATTTGGATATGTTATGAAGAATTTATGACGTTTTAACCCGAAACACTCGTTTTAGACTAGTTTCAGGACTAGCCACAAACTCTATTTTCCACGAAGTGTAACTCCAAAAATACGACGAACCACAAGTTGAAATTTTTATCACGGCTACTTGGATATGTTTTCTCAACGACCTCCTAATTTCACAGTCTGAATCATTCTAGAAAAAACGTTATTGCGAACATGGTGAGATGACCTGTAAATGACATACATGAGAAAACATCATTAAAAGAATTTATCCTCCCTTGAATTTTGGCCTTCTTTACTTCACCTCCCCTTTGAAATTCGACTTAGATATCCTTTGGTTACCTCAATCACTTGTAGATATTCAATATGCTCAAGTGTAATTAAAGTGAGAGAGCCTTGCCTCTTATTTATACTTTTATGTAACTTCCTCAAGGAGTTACATTTTAACCATCTTAACCCATTTTCCTTATTTTAGGGTTAACCCACTTCTAACAATTTCTCTACTTAGTAATTTCTCCATTAAATTTATTATTTAAATAATTTATTTTGTAACCACTTTGACTTATAGTACACTATCACTTCACTTTATTATTTGTCTTCTAAAATCTCTTAAACCACTTTTCTTATTTTAGGGTTAACCCACTTCTAACCACTTGTCGACTTGGTAATTTCTCCATTAACTTTATTATTTAAATAATTTCTTTTGTATCCACTTTGACTTATAATACACTAATCACTTCACTTTATTAATTAACTAATTTATTCTTTGCAACCACTTTGATTACTTTGAACTTTTGGGGCTTCTAGATGACTCATGAGGGTTCTCCAACTTCACATGGCCATAACTCTCTAACCGTGAGGAGTTATGTGATGTTCCACATACCAACAGAAATGGCATGACATGTAATATCCATCAATAATAGTATTACCTTCAAATATATTAAAACTCATACTATTATAAATCAAACAGACTTGGGTCCATTACTCAAACTTTTGTGCTACCAAACTTTCTTCAAGGGTTGACATCAATGACAACCAACCCAAATAATCAACATAATGTACGAATCGATTGGACCCTAATATCCTATATGGACATGTGCAAAGATCCCTTTGAGCTCTTTGGAAAGGTTAAACCTAACACAAATGTGGTGTTGAGGTCATGGGTTAAAGAACATTTCATGTTCATGGAAGCTCTTTGGAAAGGTTAAGTATTATTCATGTAACCGATAGTTAGCATTTCTTATATTAGACCACCTAGACAGAAGTTGTTTATATTCGAGGTGAGAAGTAACAACCTATAAACAATGGAAGGAGTATAGGTTACTCCTATCGTTTACACGTCGTATGCAAAAGTTGTTAACCTCAGTAATATTTATTATCATTAGAAATTGTAGAAATTCCTTATGAAATATACAACCATATTAATTAGGCTGAATATTAGTTTCTAGTAGGTTAATATTATTAGATTAATGAAATTCCTTGTTAATCTCATGATAACAGGTTTATGGTTTCTAAGTGTATGCAAGAGTTTAGCCTATATTTCTTTCCGAGGAAGAATCTGTTAAGAGTATGACTAGTGAGTATTATTCCTATGCTCGAAAGTATGAGGCACCATTAACTCATTAATGTAATTTGTCTCTTGCAGAGCAGAAGGGAATAGTATTCGACAGAG
Organism: Picea glauca; assembly: GCA_000966675.3. Classification (NCBI taxonomy): domain Eukaryota; kingdom Viridiplantae; phylum Streptophyta; class Pinopsida; order Pinales; family Pinaceae; genus Picea; species Picea glauca. Next base: position 130,223 of record JZKD02S2324490.1, on the reverse strand, counting down.
AAGATAGCACAGTCCAAGGCGAGTGCTCTACCTCGCCAGTGCAATCTGGTAAGCCTTCCTCCTCTTTTTGTCTTAGTTCATCTACCATACTGCAATATTTTGAATACACATGCAAATTTTATTTTGAATACACAGATGCAAACACATATGCAAGTTCATATATTTTGAATACATGGATGCAAGTTCATATATTTTGAATACATAGATGCAAGTTTCATTAACATTTTGAATACACAGATGCAAGTTTTATTAACATAACTTACAAAGAGCAGTTATTTGCTATGTAACCGATCATCACAGTATCCTTGGGTTCCTCGTCCTTCCCAGATTGATGTTGCATGCCATAGTAAAGTGGGGTTCCTTGGTTCCTCGTCCTTCCTAGATTGATGCAGGCAGATTGATGTTGTATGCCACATGCAAACTAAAGAAGAGAAAATGCAGGATCATGTAGCTTTGCAACATATGGAGTAGGTGACAGTAAATGCAATGCGCTAAGGACTATTATGGCCATAACATGATTTAACATTTAATGTTATTGAAGTAATGCTAGACTCATTTCTAGCATTACTTTGTTCGCAAAAAAATGAGTATTCAAAACTATGAGATAAATTAAGCTATCATTTCCTTGTGCCTCTGCTACAATTCAACGCATTCAACTTGTTAATCTCTCAATGTTTATCTGGCCGTAGAAGATCAGATCTCCGTAGATGCAATAGAATCTGTAAATCATAAAATTCGTATACTCCCAGGAATGGACGAGTACGATCATTGCAGGAAAGTCGAAGATCGGATTTAAATAATATTTTCTGAAAG
>JZKD02S2324490.1:117311-127807 GCA_000966675.3 Picea glauca | reverse complement strand
GTAATGAAGCTTCATTTGGATTTATTACATACACAAATGGTGCATGAAAACAATCCCTACAATTATTGGTGATTTATGTTTGCTTTATAAGTGGTGAAGGGGAAAATACTTAGAGATTATTGAAAGTAAGGTTCATTAACCTAAAACATAGTGGTGCCTTACTCATAATTCCATTCACACGGCATAGTATTAGAAAATGAATAAGCATCATAAGAAGAGGCAAATCATTACTCATTTAACAAGTTCATTTAACACAAAAAATTCAAATGGGCAAGACAAACATAGGTCCTTACAATCATCATCAAATATAAGACAAAATATGGAAGAAATCATGCATAACCTGCTTGATTTTTATTATTTCACTAATGGAAATGTGCATTGGTCTTGATTAAACTAAAATCAACAATTGTTTGAATTACATTGAGGGCATCGAATGGGCACTATAAAATCTTAGTCTTGGGCCCTTATTGCATCTTTCTAAAATTTGGAGCTTACAATGAGGCTTACAATGGGTAGGAGAAAATAATGGAAAGAGTATAGAATCAATGTAACAAATCCTTCGAGCATGGGTTCATTGAAATAATACAAAAATGCTCGGGGTTTATTTTCTCAAAAATCCTACAACTTACCAATATAAAAAAATCTCAATCCTTTTTTTAATGCCAAGGGTTACTTATATATAATTTGTTGGACCTTCTATCGTTGTTGATTAGTCTTCTCTCATAAGCATAACCCTAAATTAAGGACAATCCCTCTCTTCTAATCTTTGCAAAAGTAGGGACACATGTGAGAGGATAACTGAAAATGGCTGCTTTGCTAATTTGTCTTCTTTCTCTCTTTGGAAGTGCATCCCTTTTCAGTTTGGGAAGGTGGCCTTGCCTATGATAAGGTAGTAGATATGGGCAACTAAGAAGGTTCCTATTGTCCAAGTGGTATCTAATCAAGAGGGGAAATTTCTTAAGGTGTACCTCATTGGGAATCCTTTGTGGCATAATCACATACAATACTAGTTGTTATCCTTGCTCATTGATTGCATTGYCACCTCTCAAAATTTTGAAGGACTTATCCAACTCATTTTTCTCTATGTAATCAATGGGACCTAGGGAGAGAACAAGGTGTGTAATGAGTGTCTAGGTGGAAATCGATGAGTGCAATTGATTGTACACCTCTTGGGATGAGGGAATAGTCTCTTTGTTTTCCACATTTGTTAGTCCACCCATTGTTTCCTTTAGTAACTTGTACTTGTCTGGAGAGTGGATCCTTAGCTGGTTATCCCATGGGCATGGAAGGCCATGATTAATCATAGTTCTGATATTAATCATGAAGTTTCCAAAGGGTTTCTTATTTGCAGAGGCCTTTCTATTAGCAATCCTCCAACTCTTAAATTTGTCGGTACATGTATCAATGACCATATAAATAGAGATGTCAATCCATAAATCCCAATAATTCCTATGTTGGAGCTGGGATTTTGTTGAGGTCTTGGTTGATAATGTCTTCTACCTTAACCCTAAGATCCACCTCCTTTCTTGTCTCGTCCAAATACTTTGTTACATGCCTATGGAGACCATCAAACTCTAGGTATTACTGTAAGCGGTTTCTGATTTTGGGAACATCATCAACTACATAACCCTAAACTATGCTTTTGATGGTTTTCATTGTAGTCAATAGTTTATCATTTTCCAACGTCTCTTTGTACCTTGTCCTCCAAGTATCTGTTTCTTTTGTTAATGCTATCACATGCTTCTTTTCCTCATGCCATTTCTTCTGAGTCTCTTCCATCTTTTGCCCTTGTTTTTTAAGATCTTGTTTTCTTTTGGTATCTAGGTTTAGGGCATTGGTGACTTGGTGTAGGCTTCCATGGTGCTTTATTCTCCATTTCTCCACTTCTTTGAGGAGTTGTTCAATATTCTATTGGAGTTCTATTGCATTGTAATCTACATTAATCCCTTGAGTCAAGGAACTATAGGCAATGACCTTGTTTAATTTCTCCTGTGTAACGTCATAGTGTAGGGACCTAATCCTTTCATTGGCCTCATCTAGCAACAAAAACAAATCAGTTTCCTTGATTTGATCAGATTCTAGGATTGCTATCCTTTTCTTCCTAGTTCGATTTTTTGCATTTAGGATAACATTCTCACTTTTCAAGAAATTGGCTTCATTAGTCAACTTATTCTATTCTTTCACCATGTGTTTAGTCAAAGGTAAATTTGGGGTTCTCTGAGAATCTCTCCTTAAGGATGCCAATCTATTCTATAGTTACTCTTTCTCAACCTTCAAGGATTTTGTTTTGGCAGTCAAAAAGAATTTTTGGATGATCAGAGTGTCAAATTTCTTCTTGAAAGCTTCTTGAGTGAGAAACCCCCACATATTTGTTGTACATGACATTGTTGGATCTTTTTGCCATCAAAATATTATCCTCAAGAGGAAATTCAATTATTTTAAATGTGACTTTAGCTTCCCTCTAGTCTTGAGGCCCCATTACTGAATATGACTTTTGGACCAAGTTTCTAGGGTGGTCACAATATATACTTTCCTGTCTCATCATCATACAAAGGGAGGAGTTTGGGTTGAGAAAACGTGTCTAAATGCTCTAAGGTAGCTAGTGCATATTTGTTTTCTTTCCTCCTCTTCTTTTCTTCTCACACTATTTCAAGAAGGTTACATTAGTCTAGGGATTGAATGATGTCTAACCATGAAGGTTGTTGGCTGATGGTATGTGAAGTGCCAACACTAGGTGTATTGAGCACCCCTCTTGGTATGGCCAAAGTAAGAATGTGGGAGAATTTGGAAAGGGTGGGAGGGGGGGAATTGGGGCGAAATGGGAGGACCCTCCAACTTGTTTGGGCACATTTGATTTAGATATGGTATTTCCCACCTCCCCTTCAATTTCTCCTCCTAATATATTTGTTCTGGCTTTCTTCCTTTTAGTATCTTCATTTTCTTCCTCACCTCCCCTCTTCCTTTTCTCGTCCTGAGCAACTTCTTTTGCAATGTTTTATTCTCTTCCTTTACTTCCTAAGAATATTTTGTTGCAAATTTCTTCTTTGTTGTTTTCTTCTCTTCCTTTGCTTTTTGAGTAGCTTCTTCTACAACATTCTTCTCTGTTGTTTTCTTTTCTTCCTCTACTTTCAGTGAGTAACTTTTTCTCCTACAACTTTGGCCTCCAGATTTGTAACATCCCTGACCATCCAAAGATTGGGTGATGCTACCATGCGAAATTTACAGCTTATATAAAATATATGCATTTTAATGAACTTAACACAGCTAACATAGAGTTACTTCTATCATACAAAATTAAATAGAACTAAGAGCAATTCATACAAGCAACGAAATACATGAAGAAATACAACATCGCAACAACATGCATAAAATACATAATTAAACATAGAAAAGATACTTATCTTTTAGCTAGAGTAAATCCACCAACTGCGTGCAAACCTTCCATGAACCTCCTAGCCTTAGACCGTGCTGCTCATCACTCTCAGCAGTAGGTCACCCTCGAGTTGGGACTAAACTCCATTGGGCAAGAGAATTCTAGGCTTGGCAAGGACAACAAGAAAGTTGCACAAAGAAACATGAAGGATCTTTTATCCCAGGAGCCACTTATGCCCACAACACATAGACCCTCATCCCCCCCACACCTGCTCCACTCCAGGAGGATACACCTTCACTAATACAAGTCCATCGACCAGTACACCTCCCTTGCCTTGGGCTTCAACAATAGGCTGGACTAGAAGTCTTAGAGTACCGTGGTTGCTACGTGACTCCCTTCCAGGAGAACTCATTTCCCAACAGACTCTCTCACCTAGGAGAGCTGCTCACAGGTTTGATAACCAACCTTCGACTCAGCTACAGCTGGGTACAGTTGACAACAGCAACAACAGTTATAGCAACAACAACAGGGAAAAATGGGCATGGACACCCGAAAAGGAAACAACCTAATGCTAAGTCATAAAATGGCTCAGGCAACTACAATTGCATCAGGCTTCATAGGAAACAACATAGGACGACTTTCCCATTTCTGGCTTCAGAGGTGCAAGAGGTGTGCTGAGGTCAGACAATGTAGAGGCAAGAACGATTCATGTACAGGAGGGGAGAATGGTAGGATGGCCAACCTTCCGGTGAGGGTTTCCTTCACTATGCGCAGGTATGCAGATGCAATGCAGAGGCAAGAATGATTTAGACAAAGTATGAACAACGAACTCAGACAGAGGATGGATTTAAATGACTCGTGAACCCCCAAAACACCTCACGCTTCAGCTATTAACTGCATGATCCCAGGTCGTCACTTGTCTTCCTGGAGCTGCATGCGCTCCATTTAGCTTATGTCCCTAGCCACTAGGAACTTAGGATAACAGAACATATAATGTTCACTTTAGTCTTCAGGAAACGCTATTACAATATTATTCCTCTAGAGGTAAGCCCCCCAGCTTAGCCCCTGGGCCCAAATACTTAGCCCCCCTTCCTTACCCTACCTAGTGGAGCTTAGTCCCCCATAACTCTTCTTTGTGGAGGTTCTACACGCAACAATGTTTATATTTTATTAATGATCTGCATAATTACGTATACAAACAAAATATCAGGCTCCCGTCCTTGACATTTGGCTCACCAGCCTAATAACACATACATCATTCAGATTATAACCACTTGGCTCACCAGCCTATAAGCAAAATTACAATTTAGAAGGGGCTCGACCTTGGGGTATTACAATCCCCTCCCCTTATTTTTGCACTATCCTCGGTGCAACTTATTTACAAAACAACAAGAAGATTTCCAAAATCTTAAAAAAGATGTGGGTACTCTACTTGCATAGCATCTTAATGCTCCCATGTTGCATCTTCAGGATCGTACCAGGTCCACTAAACTTTTACAAGTCCTATGGCTCGATTCCTGAGCTGATTTCTTTTCTGGTCCATTATACGCACCAGATGCACCTGCAAGACGCCTTCTTGTTCTACTTGAATCACATTTCAATCGATTATATGATTAACATCAGGTATATATTTCTTAAGCAATGAAATATGAAACACATTATATATAGTCATGGATGCAGGAAATGAAAGCATATATGCAACTGGTCCAATCCTTTTTAGGGTTTCAAATGGCCCACAAAATATGGCTGCCAACTTGGAACAGTTTCCCAACTTCAGGGAACTTTTGTTAGCTTTTACTTTTAGAAAAACATGATCACCCACTTTGAACTCCCTGTGGATCTCGTTCTTATCAGCATAACTCTTCTGCTTGCCTTGGCCAGCTTTCAAATTCTGCTTAATCTTCAACATTTGTTCTTCCATTTCCTTGAGCAAATCTGGCCCAACCACTGCTCTATCAACTGGATTATCCTAGCTTACTGGAGTGTTGCACTTTTTGCCATAAAGTGCCTCAAATGGGCTCATCTTCAATGATGCTTGATACCCATTGTTGTAGGCAAATTCTACCAAGTGTAGGTAGTCTTCTCATTTAGATGGTTTGTCCATCACATACATCCTTATCATATCTTCTGTCACTTGGTTCACCCTCTTTGTCTGTCCATCAGACTCAGGATGATAAGCAATGTTGAAGTTCATATTTGTTTTAAATCCTTTGAACAACCCCTTCCATAACTTTGAGGTAAATTTCGGGTCCCTGTCAGACACAATTGTCTTGGGAATACCATGCAATCGTGTTATTTCCCTCATAAAAATATCAACAACATTAGCTGCCTTGTGAGTAGTCTTTAATGGAATAAAATGGGTAGCTTTTGTAAGCTTGTCCACCACCACCATGATTGAATCATGTTGCTTGCCTGTTATGGGCAATCCTATGATGAAGTCCATTGTCACCACTTCCCACGTCCACTCATGGATGGGTAAAGGTTGCAACAACCTTGCTGTGTGTATGTGCTTAGCTTTAACCTTCTATCACTCCATACATCTGGCGATGTATTCAACAATATATTTCTTCATACATGGCCAAAATTAATGGCTTTTGACTGCTGCCACAATTTTCTGATATCCAGGGTGCTTTGCATAAGGCACATTATGCATCTCATTCAAAATCACAAGTTTCAAGTCTTGGACATTAGGTACATAAATCTTGTTCTTGTACATAAGTATTCCATCAGTCTCTAATTTATAATTCTCCACTTTTTGTGACATCTTACCTTGATGTAGCTTTCGCTACCAAATCCCTGTACTGCAAATCAGTATTTGCATCCTCCAAAATTTTGCTTTTAATATCAGTTTGGTACATGCTAGTGGCCGAAACATGCAATTCATGCACTCTCCTATTGAGTGCATCAACCACTTTTTTTTCCTTCCCTTTGATATGCTTGATATCAAAATCATACTCACAAAGAAACTCCAACCACCTACTCTGCCTAGCATTCAAAGTTGGTTGATCAAACAAATACTTTATACCGTTATGGCCTGTCCTTAGTTCGAACCTCCTTCCCATGAGGTAATGCCTCCATTTCTTTAGAGCGTGTAATATGGATGCCAACTCCAAATCATGAGTTGCAGAGTTCCTTTCGTGCTCTTTCAACTTTCTGGATTCATAATAGATTACGAATCCATTCTGACCAAGGACTCCTCACAGTCCTTTTTTTCTTGCATCTGTACACACTACAAAGTCTTCATTCGGATCTATAATCATTATGATTGAATCACTAGTTAACAATTGCTTCAATTATTGGAAGCTTCTCTCACAATCTTCTGTCTACTGAAACTTCTTCTCCTTCCTTTGTAAGGAAGTGATAGGGTGAGCTGTCCTCGAGAACCCTGCGATAAAGCTTTTTTAATAACTAGCTAGACCCATAAAGGATCTTACTTCCATCACGTTCTTTGGCACTGACCATTCTCTGATAGCCTCAATCTTCTCAGGATCTACAAATATACCATCCTTCGAAATAATATGCCCCAAGTAATGGATCTGCTCCTGATACAACAAACACTTGCTCAATTTGGCATACAACTGGTTCTCTCTTAGCACTTGCAACACCATCCTCATATGATGTTCATGCTCTTCCTATGACTTGGAATACACCAGGATGTCATCTAAAAAGACTATGACAAACTTTTCTAGATATTCCCGGAATACACCATTCATCAGGCACATAAAGACAACAGGTGCGTTCGACAACCCAAATGGCACCTCTGTGAACTCGTAATGACCATACCTTGTTCTAAAGGTGGTCTTGCTGATGTCCTCATCCTTTATTCTTACCTAGTGATATCGTGACCTGAGGTCTATCATCGAAAATATCTTTGCATCCTTCAACTGATCGAAGAGGTCATCAATCCTCGGCAGAGGATACTTGTTCTTAACAGTCACTTTGTTCAACTATCTGAAATCAATACATAATCTCAACGTCCCGTCCTTCTTCTTCATGAATAGGATCGGGGCACCCCAAGGTGACACACTTGGGTGTATATACCCCTTCTTCAGAATCTCTTCAAGCTGCAATTGTAGCTCTTTCATCTCTAGCGTACTCATTCTATAAGGAGATTTTGACACTGGAGCTTCTACATGCATCAAGTTTACAGAGAAGTCAATATCTTTTTTCAAACGTAGTTCGTGTACCTCCTGAAATACATCTTCAAACTCCTTTAGTACCGCATGATCTCCAATCTTTGAGACCTCATCCTTAGATGCTTCCTCCACATGGGCTAGAAATAATTGACAGCTTTTTCTGTAGCACTTCTTCAACTGCATTGCTGAGATTTCTCTGATAGCAACAACTCTGGGAATTCCTTGGAATGTTTTATGATTCCCTTCCTCATCCAGGCAAGTGAATGCCTTGTTACGACAGTCCATGATGACATGGTCCTGGTCCAACCAGTCCATCCCAATAAGACATTCATAAGAACCTAAAGGTAGAATGTTCAATTCAACGTCTGTGCTCAGTCCATTCATGTCCATTGGACATGACTTAATTAACTCAATGATCTTTCTCTTGGTTCTTGTAGCCAACTACAGTAACCAAGACTTTTCATGTTTGCTTCTCAACAATTGCAAACTTTCCACCACTCTTGGATCTATATAACTATGGCTAGCCCCTGAATCAATTAAAATTGTAAAGGCATGGTTGTTGATCATACCTTCCACTTCAATCATGTGCGACTGATATTCTGTTTGCTTGTTGTCCAGGGCTGTGTAGATCCTTGGTATTCTATTTTTCATGTCCTCCACTGTTGTTGCTTGCTGAACATTGTGGACATCTCTCACTTTGTCATTTATGTGGGGGCAATCTCTGTACCTATGATTTCCTTTACATCCCCAACATTCCATAGGTGGCTGTGTTGGCATTTGTTCACCCACCTTAGCCTTCCTAGGCTCTTTAAAAGACAACTTTCCTTGAGGAATGTTCCTAAAAAATGGTGGTTTGTTTCCCTTTTTCCTCTGCTCCGTCTTAAACTTCTTCTTATCTTCCCAATCTTTTTGGAAAGTAGGTTTTTCTTTTTGATGATCATATAAGCATTTTTCTCTTCTGAAAGTTTCTTCCATAGTCTTTGGGTCATCATACTGGAGCTTGTCACTGGTGGAAGATGGCAGTCCACTCAGATATCTTTGAATTTTGATAGTCTTGTCTTTTATGGAAGGAACATACTTCAACAATTCCAAAAACCTTCGTTCATACTCATCAATGGTCATGCTGCCCAGCTTGAGTTCAAAGAACTCTTTCATCTTTCTGTCATAGTACCTTTTAGTTAAGTACTTCTTTTCAAAATGCTTCTTGAACTCTCTCCAAATAACATTGTTCTCTCTAATGTGTTGTACTTGCACAAGCTACTCCCACCATACGGATGCCTTTCCTTTAAGTTGGTAAATGACAATTCTTCCCTCTACATGAGAAGAATAGTTATGTAGTTGGAAATATTTCCCCATTCCCAACAACCAAGTCTCGACCTCTTCATCTATCTTGTGTTCTCCGTCAAAAGTAGGAAGTTTAATTTTGTTCATTTCACCCTTTAGTTCATCCACTCTAGATCTCCTATGTTTTCTGGTAGGAGATGGGATTGAACTACTGTGTGCCTCCTTATTGGAATGTTTCGGGGAGTGACGATGATGCTTGCTAATGCTTCTTGATCTTTTTTTCCTCTCAGGGTTCTTGCGACTCCCTGTTTTTCTTGAGTCACTCTCCTTATCCAACTTCCTTTCGATTTTTTCCAAACCATGCATCAATTTTAAGTTTAATTTTCCTTGTTGATCCCTAGATTTCATGAGATTTTTGTTATTAGCTTGGTGAACCTGGGCGTCTTTCTGCAATCGTTCAATTATTTTCATCATATGCTCTTCCTTGTCCATCTCTCTTCCATGCCCATTGGAGTTCGATTATTCCCCTCCTAAATGGACATCCATTCCTTTTACTTCATTCTCTAAACTGTAAGCATTCTGTGCCTCCTCCATTTCTCTGCACTATGTGGCAATTCGTTGCAGTCCTAGCACTTGTTGAACTCTGCAAAACACAACGTGCAGTCAACCAGAATTTGTCAGGCCATCATTCCTTAACAATTCCCACAACATTCATAAACCAATTTGATTTAAGAAAATGTTCAGATTTCATTCTCTGTGATTCTCGTTCAATCAATAATCCCTGCAGATTTATTCTTTTGAATCTCTGCTTTGCTAAGTTTTCGGGCACTAGCCCCTTTCTCTCAATCCCCAACCCATGCGACCAAGGGTCGTGATCAAGCGCTAGATCAATAAAACAGTGCTCTGGCCTTTTTCCTTCGGCTTCGAAAGATTTTCAAAGCACAAAACAACGATCACTTAGAGTTCTGAGTTACTGAAATTGCGCAGTAGGGCGGATCAATGGTCCACGTCTACCCAACATCCAATGACTGACACTCGTTGTGGAACCTCAGGTGTCTAAGTTCCACAACTTAAGAAGATTTCACATCTGCAAACCTTGAACCATTAATCTCCGAACACTCCCACGTCACCTTAGGTGGCGTCATTACGTTACATCACTTAACGTTTTCCCAATTGCGGGGGCATGCAACGATGGTTTTGGAGTAACTCACCTTTCATCCCACAATTCTCTTGACGATGACACACAACCTTGCCAAACTCCATTATCAAGCTTGTTGTTATGGTTTGTTGTTCCTTATGTTTACTTTTTGATCTGAATTCTATATGATGGCTACAATATTCTTTCATTAAGTTCTTCTTCTTTTCTTAATTCCTAAGTGGTAATTGAACACATGCTTAAAACTCAACCAAGTCTTTTAAAGATAATTTTCGGATCAGTACCAGAAAGACTGAACAAGAGAAAACCGTACAACTGTAGCTGTTGCTACTCCTCCAAACTTGCGCACTATTTCTGGTTTCCTGAGTGAGAGTGAGTGAACAAATGAGCCAACACGTCCTCTATTTATATTAATCTGTCTAGTGACTTTTCTGGCTGGGTCGACCTAACTTTCTGGTAATTATATTTCCTGTGAGGATGACTTGTCTTCTTGGAGGATAATACCTTAATATTATATATTCCGCTAAGCCGACATGTCTTCTAGGGT
>JZKD02S2324490.1:56746-74303 GCA_000966675.3 Picea glauca | reverse complement strand
TGAATCTTCTAATAAAAACATCTCTTGGGAGTTTAAATTTTCATATTAGATTTCTTGGGGATACACTTAATAGTTCTTAAAATGACATATTAGTTCATACCAAGGTTAGCTAAGGCTATCCATAAAAGGATGTGGGTTGTATACAAAAATTGTATTTGGTTGGTAGTTTCACAATCCGCAAGATGCAAGGGATATGGTGTTGAGACTTATTTGGATGTTTACTTTACTTAGATTTCTTGACCAACCTAGAAGTCAACTTGGTTTCTTGACCATGTTTGCTATGAAAATATTGGTCTTGTTGTGCTCTAGGTTGCTCTCCTCTCTCTCACTTAGGGTTTCAACGTCGGGGCATAATGTGCGGGAACACCTTCCTAGGTCATTCTACTCCTTCTCTTACTTAGGGTCTCAATGTTGGGGTATAATGTACAAGAGCACCTTTTGTGCCACTCTATGATTTCAAGCGAGTGCTTGGGCTAGAGGCGACGGGCCCTCACTCATCCTAAAGTTATTTGTATTGACTTTTCACATTGGAATAACTTTGTGTAATGAAGCTTCATTTGGATTTATTACATACACAAATGGTGCATGAAAACAATCCCTACAATTATTGGTGATTTATGTTTGCTTTATAAGTGGTGAAGGGGAAAATACTTAGAGGTTATTGAAAGTAAGGTTCATTAACCTAAAACATAGGGGTGCCTTACTCATAATTCCATTCACATGGCATATTATTAGAAAATGAATAAGCATCATAAGAAGAAGCAAATCATTACTCATTTAACAAGTTCATTTAACACAAAAAATTCAAATGGGCAAGACAAACATAGGTCCTTACAATCATCATCAAATATAAGACAAAATATGGAAGAAATCGTGCATATCCTGCTTGATTTTTTTTATTTCACTAATGGAAATGTGCATTGGTCTTCATTAAACTAAAATCAACAATTTTTTGAATTACATTGAGGGTATCGAATGTGCACTATAAAATCTTAGTCTTGGGCCCTTATTGCATCTTTCTAAAATTTGGAGCTTACAATGAGGCTTACAACGGGTAGGAGAAAATAATGGAAAGAGTATAGAATCAATGTAACAAATCCTTCGAGCATGGGTTCAATGAAATAATACAAAAATGCTCGGGTTTATTTTCTCAAAAATCCTACAACTTACCAATATAAAAAAATCTCAATCCTTTTTTTGATGCCAAGGGTTACTTATATATAATTTGTTGGACCTTCTATCGGTGTTGATTAGTCTTCTCTCATAAGCATAACCCTAAATTAAGGACAATCACTCTCTTCTAATCTTTGCAAAAGTAGGGACACATGTGAGAGGATAACTGAAAATGGCTGCTTTTCTAATTTGTCTTCTTTCTCTCTTCGGAAGTGCATCCCTTTTCAGTTTGGGAAGGTGGCCTTGCCTATGATAAGGTAGTAGATATGGGCAACTAAGAAGGTTCCTATTGTCCAAGTGGTATATAATCAAGAGGGGAAATTTCTTAAGGTGTACCTCATTGGGAATCCTTTGTGGTATAATCACATACAATACTAGTTGTTATCCTTGCTCATTGATTGCATTGCCACCTCTCAAAATTTTGAAGGACTTATCCAACTCATTTTTCTCTATGTAATCAATGGGACCTAGGGAGAGACCAAGGTGTGTAATGAGTGTCTAGGTGGCAATCGATGAGTGTAATTGATTGTACACCTCTTGGGATGAGGGAATAGTCTCTTTGTTTTCCACATTTGTTAGTCCACCCATTGTTTCCTTTAGTAAACTTGTACTTGTCTGAAGAGTGGATCCTTAGCTGGTTATCCCATGGGCATGTAAGGCCATGATTAATCATAGTTCTAATATCAATCATGAAGTTTCCAAAGGGTTGCTTATTTGCAGAGGCCTTTCTATTAGCAATCCTCCAACTCTGAAATTTGTCGGTACATGTATCAATGACCATATAGATAGAGATGTCAATCCATGAATCCCAATAATTCCTATGTTGGAGCTAGGATTTTGTTGAGGACTTGGTTGATAATGTCTACTACCCTAACCCTGAGCTCCACCTCCTTTCTTGTCTCGTCCAAATACTTTGTTACATGGCTATGGAGACCATCAAACTTTGGGTATTACTGTAAGCGGTTTCTGATTTTGGGAACATCATCAACTACATAACCCCAAACTATGCTTTTGATGGTTTTCATTGTAGTTAATAGTTTATCATTTTCCAACGTTTCTTTGTACCTTGTCCTCCAAGTATATGTTTCTTTTGTTAATTCTATCACCTGCTTCTTTTCCTCATGCCATTTATTCTGAGTCTCTTCCATCTTTTGCCCTTGTTTTTTAAGATATTCTTTGCTTTTGTTATCTAGGTTTACGGCATTGGTGGCTCGGTGTAGGCTTCCATGGTGCTTTATTCTCCATTTCTCCACTTCTTTGAGGAGTTGTTCAATATTCTATTGGAGTTCTATTGCATTGTCATCTACATTAATCCCTTGAGTCAAGGAACTATAGGCAATGGCCTTGTTTCATTTCTCCTGTGTAACCTCATAGTGTAGGGACCTAATCCTTTCATTGGCCTCATCTAGCAACAAGGACAAATCAGTTGCCTTGATTTGATCAGATTCTAGGATTGCTATCCTTTTCTTCCTGGTTTGATTTTTTGCATTTAGGATAACATTCTCACTTTTCAAGAAATTGGCTTCATTAGTCAACTTATGCTTTTATTCCACCATGTGTTTAGTCAAAGGTAAATTTGGGGTTCTATGAGAATCTCTCCTTAAGGATGCCAATCTATTCTATGGTTACTCTTTCTCAACCTTCAAGGATTTTGTTTTGGCAGTCAAAAAGAGGTTTTGGATGATTAGAGTGTCAAATTTCTTCTTGAAAGCTTCTTGAGTGAGAAACCCCCACATATTTGTTGTACATGACATTGTTGGATCTTTTTTCCATCAAAATACTATCCTCAGGAGAAAATTCAATTATTTTAAATGTGACTTTAGCTTCCCTCTAGTCTTGAGGCCCCATTACTGAATATGACTTTTGGACCAAGTTTCTAGAGTGGTCACAATATATACTTTCTTGTCTCATCATGATACAAAGGGAGGAGTTTGGGTTGGGAAAACGTGTCTAAATGCTCTAAGGTAGCTAGTGCATATTTGTTTTCTTTCCTCCTCTTCTTTTCTTCTCATACTATTTCAAGAAGGTCACATTAGTCTAGGGATTGAATGATCTCTAACCATGAAGGTTGTTGGCTGATGGTATGTGAAGTGCCAACACTAGGTGTATTGAGCACCCCTCTTGGTATGGCCAAAGTAAGAATGTGGGAGAATTTGGAAAGGGTGGGAGGGGGGGAATTGGGGCGAAATGGGAGGACCCTCCAACCTGTTTGGGCACATTGCATTTAGAGATGGTATTTCCCACTTCCCCTTCAATTTATCCTCCTAATATATTTGTTCTAGCTTTCTTCCTTTTAGTATCTTCATTTTCTTCCTCACCTCCCCTCTTCCTTTTCTCGTCCTGAGCAACTTCTTTGGCAATGTTTTATTCTCTTCCTTTACTTCCTAAGAATATTTTGTTGCAAATTTCTTCTTTGTTGTTTTCTTCTCTTCCTTTGCTTTTTGAGTAGCTTCTTCTACAACATTATTCTCTGTTGTTTTCTTTTCTTCCTCTACTTTCAGTGAGTAACTTTTTCTCCTACAACTTTGGCCTCCAGATTTGTAACATCCCTGACCATCCTAAGATTGGGTGATGCTACCATGCGGAATTTACAGCTTATATAAAATATATGCATTTTAATGAACTTAACACAGCTAACATAGAGTTACTGCTATCATACAAAATTAAATAGAATTAAGAGCAATTCACACAAGCAACGGAATACATGAAGAAATACAACATCACAACAACATGCATAAAATACATAATTAAACATAGAAATGATACTTATCTTTTAGCTGGAGTAAATCCACAAACTGCGTGCAAACCTTCCATGAACCTCCCAGCCTTAGACTGTGCTGCTCATCACTCTCAGCAGTAGGTCACCCCCGAGCTGGGACTAAACTCCACCGGGCAAGAGAATTCTAGGCTTGGCAAGGACAAAGAGGAAGTTGCACAAAGCAACATGAAGGATCTTTTATCCCAGGAACCACTTACACCCACAACACACAGACCCTCATTCCCCACACACCTAATCCACTCCAGGAGGATACACCTTCACTAATACAAGTCCATCGGCTAATACACCTCCCTTACCTTGGGCTTCAGCAACAGGCTGGACTAGAAGTCTTAGAGTACTATGGCTGCTACGTGACTCCCTTCTAGGAGAACTCATTTCCCAATAGACTCTCTCACCTGGGAGAGATGCTCATAGGTTTGATAACTAGCCTTCAACTCAGCTACAGCTGGGTACAGTTGACAACAACAACAACAGTTATAGCAACAATAACAGGGAAAAATGGGCATGGACACTCGAAAAGGAAACAACCTAATGCTAAGTCATAAAATGACACAAGCAACTACAATTGCGTCAGGCTTCACAGGAAACAACACAGGATGACTTTCCCGTTTCTGGTTTCAGAGGTGCGAGAGGTGTGCCAAGGTCAGACAATGCAGAGGCAAGAACGATTCACGTACAGGAGGGAAGAATGGTAGGATGACCAACCTTCTTGTGAGGGTTTCGTTCATTGTGCGCAGTTATGCAGATGCAACGCAGAGGCAAGAACAATTCAGACAGAGTATGAAGAATGAACTTAGATAGAGGATGGCTTTAAATGACTCGTGAACCCCAAACACACCTCATGCTTCAGCTTTTAACTGCATGATCCCAGGTCGACACTTGTCTTCCTGGAGCTGCATGTGCTCCATTTAGCTTATGTCCCCAACCACCATGAACTTAGGATAACAGAACATATATTGTTCACTTTAGTCTTTAGGAAACAATATTACAATATTATTCCTCTAGAGGTAAGCCCCCTAGCTTAGCCCCTGGGCCCAAATACTTAGCCCCCCTTCCTTACCCTACCTAGTGGAGCTTAGTCCCCCATAAATCTTCTTCATGGAGGTTCTACACGCAACAATGTTTATATTTTATTAATGATCTGCATAATTACGTATACAAACAAAATATCAGGCTCCTAGCCTTGGCATTTGGATCACCAGCCTAATAACACAAGTCTTTCAGCTTATAACCACTTGGCTCACCAGCCTATAAGAAAAATTACAATTTAGAAGGGGCTCGACCTTGGGGTATTACAATCCCCTCCCCTTATTTTTGCACTGTCCTCGGTGTAACTTATTTAGAAAACAACAAGAAGATTTCCAAAATCTTAAAAAAGATGTGGGTACTCTGCCCGCATATCATCTTCATGCTCCCATGTTGCGTCCTTAGGACCGTACCAGGTCCACTAGACTTTTACAAGTCCTATGGCTCGATTCTCAAGCTGATTTCTTTTCCGGTCCATTATACGCATCAGATGCACCTGCAAGACACCTTCTTGTTCTAGTTGAATCACATTCCAATCGATTATATGATTAGCATTAGGTATATATTTCTTAAGCAATGAAATATGAAACACATTATATATAGTCATGGATGCAGGCAATGCAAGCATATATGCAACTGGTCCAATCCTTTCTAGGGTTTCAAATGGACAACAAAATCTGGCTGCCAACTTGGAACAGTTTCCCAGCTTCAGGGAACTTTTGTTATCTTTTACTTTCAGAAAAACATGATCACCCACTTTGAACTCCCTGTGGATCTTGTTCTTATCAGCATAACTCTTCTGCTTGTCTTGGGCAACTTTCAAATTCTACTTAATCTTCAACATTTGTTCTTCCATTTCCTTGAGCAACTCTGGCCCAACCACTGCTCTATTAACTAGATTATCCTAGCTTACTGGAGTGTTGCACTTTCTGCCATGAAGTGCCTCAAATGGGCTCATCTTCAACGATGCTCTATACCCATTGTTGTAGTCAAATTCTACCAAGTGTAGGTAGTCTTCCCATTTAGATGGTTTGTCCATCACATACATCGTTAGCATATCTTCTATCACTTGGTTCACCCTCTTTGTCTGCCCATCAGACTCGGGATGATAAGTAGTGTTGAAGTTCAAATTTGTTTCAAATCCTTTGAACAACCCCTTCCAGAACTTTGAGGTAAATTTCGGGTCCCTGTCATACACAATTGTCTTGGGAATACCGTGCAGTCATGTTATTTCCCTCATAAAAATATCAACAACATTAGTTGCCTTGTGAGTAGTCTTCAATGGAATAAAATGGGCAACTTTTGTAAGCTTGTCCACCACCACCATGATTGAATCATGTTGCTTGCCTGTTATGGGCAATCCTATGATGAAGTCCATTGTCACCACTTCCCACATCCACTCATGGATGGGTAAAGGTTGCAACAACCCTGTTGGGTGCATGTGCTTAGCTTTAACCTTCTAGCACTCCATACATCTGGCGATGTATTCAACAATATCTTTATTCATACATGGCCAAAAGTAATGGCTCTTAATTGCTGCCATAGTTTTCTGATATCTAGGGTGCCTTGCATAAGGCACATTATGCATCTCATTCAAAATCATAAGTTTCAAGTCCTGGACATTAGGTACATAAATTATGTTCTTGTACATAAGTATTCCATCAGTCTCTAATTTATAATTCTCCACTTCCTGTGACATCTTACCTTGATGTAGCTTTTCTACCAAATCCCTGTACTGCAAATCAGTATTTGCATCCTCCAAAATTCTGCTTTTAATATCAGTTTGGTACATTCTAGTGGCTGAAGCATGCAATTCATGCACTCTCCTGCTAAGTGCATCAACCACTTTTTTTTCCTTCTCTTTGATATGCTTGATATCAAAATCATACTCACAAAGAAACTCCAACCACCTACTTTGCCTAGCATTCAAAGTTGGCTGATCAAACAAATGCTTTATACCTTTATGGTCTATCCTCAGTTCAAACCTCCTTCCCATGAGGTAATGCCTCCATTTCTTTAGAGTGTGTACTATGGATGCCAACTCCAAATCATGAGTTGCATAGTTCCTTTCGTGCTCTTTCATCTTTCTGGATTCATAATAGATTACGAATCCATTCTGACCGAGGACTCCTCCCAGTCCTTTTTTGCTTGCATCTGTACACACTACAAAGTTTTCATTCGGATCTGTAATCGTTAGGATTGGAGCACTGGTTAACAATTGCTTCAATTGCTAGAAGCTTCTCTCACAATCTTCTGTCCACTAAAACTTCTTCTCCTTCCTTTGTAAGGAAGTGATAGGGTGAGATGTCCTCGATAACCCTGCGATAAATCTTATTTAATAACCAGTTAGATCCATAAAGGATTTTATTTCCATCACGTTCTTTGGCGTTGACCATTCTCTGATGGCCTCAATCTTCTCAGGATCTACAAATATCCCGTCCTTCGAAATAATATGCCCCAAGTAATGGATCTGCTCCTGATAAAACAAGCACTTGCTCAATTTGGCATACAACTGGTTCTCTCTTAGCACTTGCAGCACCATCCTCAGATGATGTTCATGCTCTTCCTCCGACTTGGAATACACCAGGATGTCATCTAAAAAGACTATGACAAACCTTTTTAGATATTCCCGGAATACACCATTCATCAGGCACATAAAGACAACGGGTGCATTCGACAACCCAAATGGCACCACTGTGAACTCATAATGACCATACCTTGTTCTAAAGGCGGTCTTGCTGATGTCCTCATCCTTTATTCTTACCTGGTGATATTCGGACCTGAGGTCTATCTTCGAAAATATCTTTGCATCCTTCAACTGATTGAAGAGGTCATCAATCCTCGGTAGAGGATATTTGTTCTTAACAATCACTTTGTTCAACTGTCTGAAATCAATACATAATCTCAACGTTCTGTCCTTCTTCTTCACGAATAGGATAGGGGAACCCCAAGGTGACACACTTGGGTGTATATACCCCTTCTTTAGAATCTCTTCAAGCTACAATTGCAACTCTTTCATCTCTGGCGTACTCATTCTGTAAGGAGATTTTGACACTGGAGTTTCTACAGGCATCAAGTTTACAGAGAAGTCAATATCTCTTTTTAGAGGTAGTCCGTGTACCTCCTGAAATACATCTTCAAACTCCTTTAGTACCGCATGATCTCCAATCTTTGAGACCTCATCTTAGATGCTTCCTCCACATGGGCTAGAAGTAATTGACAACCTTTTCTATAGCACTTCTTCAACTGCATTGCTGAGATTTCTCTAATAGCAACAACTCTGGGAATTCCTTGGAATGTTTTTCGATTCCTTTCCTCATCCAGGCAAGTGAATGCCTTGTTACGACATTCCATGATGGCATGGTGTTGGTCCAACCAGTCCATCCCAATTAGACAGTCATAAGAACCTAAAGGCAGAATGTTCAATTCAACATTTGTGCTCAATCCATTCATGTCCACTGGACATGACTTAATTAACTCAATGACCTTTCTCTTGGTTCCTGTAGCCAGCTGCACTAACCAAGACTTTTCATGTTTTCTTCTCTACAATTGCAAACTTTCCACCACTTTAGGATCTATATAACTATGGCTAGCCCTTGAATCAATTAAAATTGTAAAGGCATGGTTGTTGATCATACCTTCCACTTCAATCATGTGCGACTGATATTCTTCTTGCTTATTGTCCAGGGTTGCATAGATCCTTAGTATTCTACTGCCCATGTCCTCTACTATTGTTGCTTGCTGAACATTGTGGACAACTCTCACTTTGTCATTTCTGTGGGGGCAATCTCTGTACCTATGATTTCCTTTACAACCCCAACATTCCATAGGTGGCTGTCTTGGCATTTGTTCACCCACCTTAGCCTTCCTAGGCTCTTTAAAGGAGAACTTTCCTTGAGGACTGTTCCTGAAAAATGGTGGCTTGTTTCCCTTTTTCCTCTACTCCCTCTTAAACTTCTTCTTGTTTTCCCAAGATTTTTGGAAAGTAGGTTTTTCTTTTTGCTGATCATATAAGCATTTTTCTCTCCTTAAAGTTTCTTCCATAGTCTTTGGGTCATCATACTAGAGCTTGCCACTAATGGAAGATGGTAGTCCACTTAGATATCTTTGAATTTTGACAGACTCGTCTTTGATGGAAAGAACATACTTCAACAATTCCAAAAACCTTCGTTCATACTCATCAATGGTCATGCTGCCCAGCTTGAGTTCAAATAACTCTTTTATCTTTCTGTCATAGTACCTCTTAGTTAAGTACTTCTTTTCAAAATGCTTCTTGAACTCTCTCCAAATAACATTGTTCTCTCTGATGTGTTGTACTTGCACAAGCTACTCCCACCATACGGATGCCTTTCCTTTAAGTTGGTAAATGACAATTCTTCCCTCTACATGAGAAGAATAGTTCTGCAGTTGGAAATATTTCTTCATGCCCAACAACCAAGTCTTGGCCTCTTCATCTATCTTGTATTCTCTGTCAAAAGTAGGAGGTTTAATTTTGTTCATTTCACCCTTCAGTTCATCCACTCCAAATCTCTTATGTTTTCTGGTAGGAGATGGGATTGAACTACTGTGTGCCTCCTTATTGGAATGTTTTGGGGAGTGACGATGATGCTTGCTAACACTTATTGATCTTCTTTTCCTCTCAGGGTTCTTGTGACTCCTTGTTTTGCTTGAGTCACTCTCCTTATCCAACTTCCTTTCGATTTTTTCCAGACCATGCATCAACTTTAAGTTTAATTTTCCTTGTTGATCCCTCGCTTTCATGAGCTTTTTGTTACCAGCTCGATGAACCTGGGCGTATTTCTGCAATCGTTCAATGATTTTCATCATATGCTCTTCCTTGTCCATCTCTCCTCCATGCCCATTGGAGTTCGATTCTTCCCCTCCTAAATGGACATCCATTCCTTTTACTTCATTCTCTGAACTGGAAGCATTCTGTGCCGCCTCCATTTCTCTGCACTCTATGGCAATTCGCTGCAGTCCTGACACTTGTTGAACTCTGCAAAACACGTGTAGTCAACCAGAATTTGTCAGGCCATCATTCCTTAACAATTCCCACAACATTCATAGACCAATCTGATTTAAGAAAACGTTCAGATTTCATTCTCTGTGATTATCGTTCAATCAATAATTCCCGTAGATTTATTCTTTCGGATCTCTGCTTTGCTAAGTTTTCGGGCACTAGCCCCTTTTTCTTAGTCCCCAACCCATGCGACCATGGGTCGTGACCAAGCGCTAGATCAATAAAACCGTGCTCGGGCCTTTTACCTTCGTCTTTGAAAGATTTTCAAAGAACAAAACAACGATCACTCGGAGTTCTGAGTTACTGAAATTGCGCAGTAGGGCGGATCAACGGTCCACATCTACCCAACATCCAACGACTGACACTCGCTGTGGATCCTCAGGCGTCTAAGTTCCACGACTTCAGAAGATTTTACATCCACACACCTCAAACCATTAATCTTCGAACGCTCCCACGTCACCTTAGGTGACGTCATTACGTTACATCACTTAACATCTTCCCAATTGCGGGGGCATGCAACGGTGGTTTTGGAGTAACCCGCCTTTCATTCCACAATTCTCCTGACGCTGACACACAACCTTGCCGAACTCAGTTATCAATCTTATTGTTATGGTTTTTTGTTCCGTATGTTTACTTTTTGATCTGAATTCTATTTGATGGCTACAATATTCTTTCATTAAGTTCTTCTTCTTTTCTTAATTCCTAAGTGGTAATTGAACACATGCTTAAAACTCAACCAAGTCTTTTAAAGATAATTTTCGGATCAGTACCAGAAAGACTGAACAAGAGAAAACCGTACAATTGCAGTTGTTGCTACTCCTCCTCCAAACTTGTGCACTGTTTCTGGTTTCCTAAGTGAGAGTGAGTGAACAAATGAGCCAACACGTCCTCTATTTATATTAATTTGTCTAGTGACTTTTCTGGCTGGGTTGACCTAACTTTCTGGTAATTATATTTCCTGTTTATCTTTTTCCTGTGAGGATGACTTGTCTTCCTGGAGGACAATACCTTAATATTATATATTCTGCTAAGTTGACATGTCTTCTAGGGTTTTCACACATCTGTTTAGGGTTTCTCTTGCTTTCAAAATCTATTCTAGTCAAAGGTTACATATGGAGGATAATACCTCTTGAAGCTATCATAATATCAAGATTCCCTCTTAGCTAGGGAGGTATTAATGGTCTCAAACACATCCATCCATATTCACATGGCATGGGCAAGACTCACATATTTCTGTAGACCATTCTATAGGTAGCATCATTGTAAGTATCATCATTACTATTAGCATCATCTGGTAGAAATCATCAAAAACATAACGTAGTACTTGTTCTTGTTATTCTTTTGTCATATAAAATATCAAAATATCCATGAGCCTCATTTATCTATATTGATGATCCATCTCCATCACTATGTGTCTATCACCTTGGGTCATTCTTATCCCATGACACGAATCATGACCTCATCAGAGCCACATTCACCTCATAGTTGATCATCTCATAGGATTACTCCATGAATGCATTTAGCTTGATGATATCGGACATGCGTGTCTAGCACCTCGGGTCGTTTGTGTACCATGACAAGAATTATGACCACATCGAAGCCACAAACACCTCATGGTGATCCTCTCATAGGATCACTTCGTGAATGCATTCAACTCGATGCTATCGGACGCGTGGAATCACACCTCAAGCACCTCGAGTCCTTAGTCCGTCGAAGACTATGTTGGGGCACATCTACTTTGGATGTAGATGTTCCCTATCTCCCCTGGTCTGCAGCCGAGTTCCTGTGGAGATAGAGTTGGCTCGATGTTTATCGGGGATACTCACCTACTCGTGAGAGTTTCAAGGCCCGATGCAATTCACACATAGGGGATCTAGCAACAACTCAAATTTTCAATCCATCAAATATTACATTTGGGCCTATTCCCACATGATCATGTTTGTCTGATCAATCTTGGAATATTAGCACGATGTTGCAATCATCAATACTCCCCTAGGGAAACATTTGCGTTCCTGCCAAGATTGTCCAGAGGCTTAGTGAAAATGTCATCTATCTACTCATCTGTGGATAAGTGATGGAGTATCACCGCTCGTTCCATGTCTTTGATGAAGTCCTACAATATCTTTCATCTCAAATTCTGAAGTCAACTCCCTCTATCTGAGAGAATCCTCAAACCATGCTTCTATCTGCTGCATGCACCTTTGCGTCCTTCAAAGTGTCAAAAAACCAAGTTGGCTTCTTCCTGATCAATGAATCCCTATGAAGTTTGACTCCCTCTAAAGTCTGACTTCCTCTGAGTCCTTTCAAGTCTTGCTTTTCTGTGGCAACCTTCTTGGAATACATAGGATAAACTTCTTGAAACATAAACAACAAGAGAAAAAGTATTTCCAATATAATAACATTTTAATATAGGAACCTATCAATTTCATGGTAATTCATTATAGCATTACCAAGGTGTCCTGATTGAGAATAAGAATAAGAAATATCTCCTAGAGGAAATGTTAGTCTATATTGCAATTAAGTAAAATAAGCATTTATATTAATAGTACATGCTACTAAGTATTCATTTGTTTCTAGCATTAATAAAATCTAAAGGATTGCAATACTTAAGCAAGAATAAAATATCAAACATGATGTGTAAACTTGGACTCTGGCTATTGTTTCGCTTGAGTTGCTTTTCTTCTGAGACAAGTATTCTTTCCAATCAAGAGAGTGTGTTGATCCTGTGAATGTATTAGATCTGAGATGTTTCTGGCTCTATGATCGCTTCTTGGACAAAGATCCCATCTCTTTCCAGAGATTCAGGTCTGCAGTAGTTGTCAATTATTGTTTCCCCTACTCCACGTTCATGTGCTTGGAAGCTCCAAAAATCAAACTCTTCATCCTTTGAAGCTTGCTCTTCAGTCCTTGGTTCCATAATTTTCCCTTTTGTTCTTTGCAAGGATGATGTCAATCCTTGTCTTCCATGCTCTACCAAGAGACCATGCTTCTTCTGCGCCACTCTAATTTTATAGAGGAAGTCATGACTATGTTTGACTTTGACCTTGAACAATCTTTTAACTTTGACCCAAAAATTCAACTTTGACATTTTTGATGGTTGAGAGCACCAGGAGATGCACTAGGTTAAGGCGCACTAGGATAACTAAAAATTAGTCCCAATACTTATAGAAACATTCACTGCAACTGGCACGAAGGAACTGACAATGCAACAACAATTTTGCTACAATGAGCTTGACAGAGAGCTGTAGATCTACCTTCCAGTGGTTAGACTGTTCTGAAGGTGGCGTGGGCCCATAAACTGTTAGAATATTGTGCTCGTTTAACCATAGACAATGTCACAACATTATCACCCAACCATATGCACAAACCCACCCCTGCGCATCTTAACCTTTGACAGAAAGAATGATTCCGGGAAGCAACACTAGACCCAACAGATGACCAAGAGAGAACACATTCTCCAAGGGTATCACACAAGAGAAAGGACCAGAAATAATGAGCAAGATAATACTGTACAATTGCATCTACTGCTCCTCCTCCTCCTCCAAACTTGCACACTATTTCTAGTTTCCCGAGTGAGAGTGAGTGAAAAAATGAGGCAAGACATCCTCTATTCATATTAATCCATCCAGTGACTTTTTTGGCTGGGCCGACCTGACTTTCTGGTAATTATATTTTTTGTTTATCTTTTTCTTGTGAGGTTGACTTGTCTTCCTAGAGGATAATTCCCTAATATTATATATTTTGCAAATCCTACATGTCTTCTAGGGTTTTCACACATCTGTTTAGGGTTTATCTTGCTTCCATAATATTCTATTCTAGTCAAAGGTTACATATGGAGGTTAATACCTCCCGCAACTACCATAATATCAACATTACCTAGGGCTTCCTAGACCTCTACGTATTGCTTGGGAGGTTGTATTAGACTTGTTCCCTCTGCAGTCTACTACTGGGAAACTTTGCGGCCCTATTTAGTGGTTGTATGGCTTTAATAGTTGTTCTTAGTGGTCGTACGTACCTCTGTCGGCTCATCTTGCCTAGCGGCCACGCACCCATGACCTTTTCTGCCGCCAATTCCTCGCCGTGGTGGCTCCTTTGCAACTAATGGATACCTTTGGTTGGTCAACGACTGACTCACGATCGAATGCTTCTTGTTATGTAGCAACTACCTCCCTTGAAGCGCTTGGGGCCACTCCACTATGACTGCAACCTCATGTAGCTCCCCATGCTTGCTCGAATCACCTCTGTCGGTTGAGCCTCCCTCTACACAGACATACAATCTCTCACCCACGTCCGCTGTTGTTGTTTACTTCAACCGACTCTCAATTTATCTGTGAATCTCAACCACATCCACAACACCGCATTCCACCCCTGCTATTCTTCGCCTAGCTCATGCCACAAATGCATTCCATAGCTAGAAAGCTCTTCTGCTTCAGTTACCCATAACTCATGCTACTTCCCCATAGTCATCTTTGCACACGATTATGTCCTCCTCTGCCAAATTGAAAACTTAGCACACGACCACAATGAGAACTCAATGCTTGATTGTACTCTACCATTACTTGCAGTACATGTTCCACTCCTTCTCTGCACACGCCTACAACTGCTTACTCAACAACCACCTCTTTACTACCTACGTATGTGCACGTGGCTATCCAACTCCGGCTACTGAATCTCCTCCCCGTGAGCTTGCTACCACTCTGCGACATCCAATACTTAACCATTTTCGAAAACTCCAGCTCAGATCCTCTCTACAGTATCAATCTGTACGTTGTACGACGACTGTATACTCTGTATGACCATTGTACATTTGTACAATTTTCCTTTTTTTTTTTTTTTTTATTTACCCTTTCTACAGCTGATCCTGTAATTAAAATTCCCCGCAGACAAATTTTCTCGCTGTTAATAAAATTGATCTCGAAAAATATGGTTTCCTTCAAAACCACAGCTCTGATAACATGTTAGTTGATCTCAACCCAATACATGGCTAATAATCCCGAATAAAATCACTTTATTAATTAAAAGAACAACTAGGTTGTTAACGAATTAATCAATGAAAGCATAAAATTGAAACCATACACATTGCACACAATATCTCGGTAAACAATCCTGGAAAAAACCCAGAAGGAAAAACTAGAGCTTAGTTGATTTTATTAAATAAAATCTCGGGCTTCCGTCTTGGGATAATGGCCCATCATAGGAATACAATGCAACAAATAGCCAAGCCCTACAAACCTCAAGATCATTCCTTCGATCTTGTTGGTTGGCTTCTATCTCCCTTGTTGCCCGTTTCCTCCTTTCCTCGACCCCTACCCCTCCACACTTAGATGAAATTCTCTTCACCCAATCAATGAGATGTCCTCACTCTGTGTGTGACACAAGCACATGAGCAAAGACTCCTTTGCTCCAATGTACTTTCTGTGTGTCTCATCTTATCACTTAGGCTGCCTTTTATATTGTTGAGTTAACCCTAAATCCAAAACCCTAGATCTACTAAAGTGATCAAGGGATGATATTAGATCTCCCCTTCACTTCAGATCTATTGGCTAGGATTAAATCAACTCACTTAAGTTACTAATGCCAAAAGGCATTTAACTTAATTAAACTCGCATTAATCTAAAAAGTCATTCACTTTGATAATTAACACAAAGTGAATTTACTAAGGTTTTTGAGAGGCATCACAGATGACTTCCACATGATAGACACTGAGCATATGTGGAAGTACCTGTCCGATGCTAAATACATCAACATAGTGGAATTTCCCAAGAGCATTTCCAATGGATCGAAGAGAGGTTAAACTCCAAATGTGCAGAGGAAAGTTTGGAAGTCTAATCCAAACTAGAGCTGAGGACATGGTATTTGTCACTGGATCAAAGGAAGGATACCAAAGTTTCATGGATAAGCCATATTTTCCCTAGAACTAGGAACTTGTTTTTTAACCAAATCCTTGTCATCAACATTATCAAACATCACAATAAAAAACCCCTTTGCACATGGGAAAATAAATGCTTCTCCTTTAATATCAGGTTGCCAGAGCTTGAGATCCATTTGTGTAGGTTGACTAGACATGACCACAAATTGATGAACTGACAAATCAGAGCAGTTGAGCTATAGATGCTTTCCTTAGATACAACTTATTTCACCAAAGGGATAGTGATAGCTGGAGCTTCTTGAACCGTCAAACTATTAGAAGAATATTGCACAATGTCTCTGAAAGAGGGCTTACCAAAATTTATAGAGGAAGGAGGCAGGGCATAGGCACCAAAAGAATGCACATGATCTACATTCAAAATGGAGACAGAGTCGTTGAGGAGAGAAGATGTGGTTGTCACAGAAGGGGATGTTGCTATTAAACCGAGAAAGTCGAGAGGGCCATTGCTCATTGCAAAATCCAACCCATAAGAAGGGTCGACCAAGCCAAGCATGGATGCCACCGCTAGAGAGCACGAACTGACATTGAGAGAGCACATGTCTAGGGTTAAACGCTAGCCGATGCTGTGATGGAGAGTCAAACACCGTTACAATAGGAAACCTTCGTGATGTAAAAATTTGAAAGACATGGGGTGGGATTTGATCCACTTATGTGTGCACATGTGACAAGACCATTTAATATAATCTCTTTGGGTGCAACCACACGTTTGACCACTACCTCAAGGTGTCCCCATGGCTCTAGGAAATCCCTCACAGGAATTGAACCTTTCCCACTGGTGAAAAACTCCTCGCTCCTCACCCAATGGATCCAACCCCTTTGCGAAAGTTCTTGGTATTTATTAATAGATGTGTTTTTTATAGTTTTAATGAGATCCCTTTCATTTGGTTTCCCTCACATATAACTATGCCTTCATTTTCCCCTTCTTTTCTCTATTTAAAATGCATCACAACCACCATTATGTGTATTATCTATGACTTTGATTTCATACTCTATTTTTTCTGGATTTTATGGACAAACACCTATTAAATGGATTTATTCTTATCATATATTGCACTTTTTAATTGTATCTCATTCTACAATTGTTGAGACCATTGAGCTCATTTCAATTTTAGACATCCTTATCAAGTAATCCTTTGATAACGTGTAGTTCTAATTAAATTCTAGGAGGTGTATATACTGTCATCTTCCTTTTCAATAAAAATGGATAAATTCACACAAGGAATTGGTGGCTTCCTCCATTTCTTGGAAATGGAGGTAGAGGTTTTAAATCCTTATACATGCTCAAGCCAAAGAAATTGTTACTAAATTAAAGTCAAGTAGACATAACTCTAGAAGGAATCTATCCCTATCTTAAAACCATGGCTCGCTTCCTATCATTGACCTTTTGAAAGCAAAAAATGAAGAAACCTTTAGCATAACAACACACACATCAATATTTTGTTATTCAGTGCACGAAGGTCGTACTATTTGGCCATAGATTAATAGATTTTCTAATTTAAGGCATTTTCTTTTAGTTTTTGAAGCTGTATCAAACGTCATTAATGAGAATCTAGAAAAAATGAGTAATTTATGATCTTTCAATAGAAAATCTTCTTATATATGAACTTTTAGATCTTGGAGATGGGGTTGT
>JZKD02S2324479.1:0-26323 GCA_000966675.3 Picea glauca | reverse complement strand
CCTAGTGGAGTTTAGTCCCCCCATACTCTTTTTTCGTGGTCAGTCTACACGTAGTGATGTTGTTTATATTAAACATATAAATATTTACATGTACATCAAAATAGGCTCTAGATCTTAATTATCTAGACTCTCTAGCCTAAAAGTACATAAGCCCCTAGCTTATAATACTTGGCTCACCATCCTACATAACATACTTACAATTTGTAATTAAGACTGGGATTGTCCTTGAGGTATTACAATACCCTCCCTTTATTTTTGCATTGTCCTCAGTGCAACTTATTTACAAAACATTAACAAGATTTCCAAAATATTAAAAAAGATGCGGGTATTCTGCCCGCATAACATATTCATGCTCCCATGTTGCATCCTCATGACTGTACCAGGTCCACTGGACCTTTACAAGCCCTATGGCTCTATTCTGGAGCTTATTTCTCTTCCGGTCCAGTATACGCACCAGATGCACTTGTAAAGCACCTTCTTGCTCCACCCGAATCACATTCCAATCAATCACATGATTAGCATAAGGTATATATTTCTTGATCAATGAGACATGAAATACATTATGAATAGTCATGTGCTTGAAATACATATTCCTTTCCTTTGACATGCTTGATATCAAAGTCATATTCATAGAGGAATTACAACCATCCGCTCTACTTGGAATTTAAATTGGGCTGATCAAACAAATATTTCAGACCATTATGGCCTGTCCTCAGCTTAAACCTCTTTCCCGTGAGGTATTATATTCATTTCGTAAAGCTTATACTATGGCTTCCAAATCCAAATCATGAGTGGCATAGAGCCTTTCATGCTCTTTCAATTTCCTGGATTCAAAACATATCACAAATCCATTTTGACTGAGAAATCCACCTAGTCCTTCTTTGCATGCATCTGTGCAAACCATGAAATCTTCATTCAGATATGAAATCCTCAAAATTGGAGCACTGGTTAACAACTGCTTCAGTTGTTGGAAGCTCTTTTCACATTCTTCTGTCCATTGGAATTTAACCTCTTTTCTTTGCAAGAAAGTGGTGGGTGAGCAATCCTCGAAAATTCTGCATTGAGTCTCTTGTAGTATCTAGCTAAACCCATGAAGGATTTGACTTCTGTCACATTCTTAGGTGTTTTCCACCCTTTGATGGCTTCAATCTCTTTGAGTTCTACTTCTATTCCCTCTTTGGATTTTATATGCCCCAAATAGTGAACTCGATTTTGGTAAAATGAGCACTTGCTCAATTTGGAAAACAGTTGGTGCTCTCTTAGCACCTGTAACACCATCCTCAAGTGCTTCTCATGCTCTTCTTCTATATTGGAATATACAAGGATTTCATTCAAAAAGAGAATGACAAACTTATCTAAATATTCTTGAAAAACACCATTCATTAAGCACATGAAAATAGCTGGTGCATTTGATAACCCAAATGGCACCACTGTGAACTCATAATGACCATACCTTATCCTAAATGCAGTCTTGTTGATGTATTCATCTTTAATCCTTACCTGATGGTATCCTGACCTGAGATCTATTCTTGAAAATATCCTCGCATCCTTCAACTGATCGAAGATATCATCAATCCTTGGTAGAGGATACTTGTTCTTTATAGTTACTTTATTTAGCTGCCTAAAGTCAATGCACAATCTCAAGGTCCCATATTTCTTCTTCAAAAATAACACTAGGGCACCCCAAGGTGACACACTTGGGAATATGTACCCCTTATTTAAAATTTCTTCAAGATGCATTTGTCGTTCTTTCATTTCTGGTGTGCTCATTCGATAGGGAGTTTTTGATACTGGAGCTGCCCTAGGAATCAAATTTATAGAGAGATCAATATCTTTCTTTGGGGGTAGCCTTGGTATCTCCTTGAACACATCGTCAAAATATTTTAGGAATGAATGATCCTCCAAGTTTTTCACCTTATCCTTAGGTGCTTCTTCCATATGGGCTGCAAATATTTGGTATCCCTTCCTGTAACACTTCTTCAGTTGCATTGCTAAGATTTCCCGGATAGTAGCTGCCCTGGGAATTCCTTGGATTGCTCTTTGATTTCCTTCCTCATCCAGAAAATTGAATTCCTTGTTATGAAATTCTAATATGGCATGGTTATGGATCATACCTTTGACTTCAATCATGTTTCATTGAAACTGAGCTTGCTTGTTGTCCAGGGCTACATAGATCCTTGGTACTCTTCTTCCCATGTCCTCCATTGTTTCTTCTTGTTGAACATTGTGAACAACTCTCACTTTGTCACTTCTGTGAGGGAAATATCTATACTTATGATCTCATTTACAATCCCAACATTGCATAGGTGTCTGCCTTGGCCTTTTCTCACCTACTTGAGGACTATTTCTGTACTTGAGGAGTATTTCTGAAAAATGGTGGCTTGTTCCCCTTCTGCCTCTACTCCCTCTTAAACTTCCTCTTGTATTTCCAATCTCTTTGGAAAGTAGGATTTCCCTTATGCTGATCATATAAACACTTTTCCCTCCTTATGGTTTCTTGAATAGTTTTAGGATCATCATACTGGATTTTTTCACTGATGAAATATGTAATCCCACTCAAATATATCTGGATCTTGACTGTCTCATCCTTAATGAAAGAGACATACTTCAACATCTGTAGAAATATCCTTTCGTATTCATCTATAGTCATGCTGTGCAATTTAAGTTCAAATAACTCTTTCATCTTTTTGTATAGTATCTCTTGGTTAAGTACTTCTTTTCAGAATGCCTCTTGAATTCCTTCCATGTAACATTCTTCTCTTGGATGTGCTTCACTTGCATAAGATTATCCCACCACATGGATGTCTTTCGTTTCATATGATATATTGTGATTCTTCCTTCTTTATGAGAGGAATAATTATGCAATTGGAAATATTTCCTCATTCCTAGTATCCATGTTTCAACGTCTTCATCTTTCTGGTGATCTCCATCAAAAGTAGGAGGTTTGGTATTATTCATTTCACCCTTCAGTTCATCCACTTTAGATCTCCTATGCTTTTTTATAGGAGACAGACTTGAACTGTTTTATGGCCTCCTTTTGGAATGCCTTTGGGAGTGCTAGTGATGTATGTTACCACTTCTTTCTCTTCTTTCTTCATCAGAGGACTTGTGGCTCCATGATTTGTTGGATCCACTTTCCTTATCCAACTTATTTTCAATTATTTCTAGGCTTTACATTAACTTCCTATTGAAGTCTTCATGTTTATCCTAGTCTCTCTTAAGTCTTTCGTTATCTGCCTGGTGAATTTGGACATCTTTTTGCAATTTTTTAATGATTTTCATCATGCCCACATATTTATCTATTTATTTTCCATGCCCATTGGAATTTGTTCCTTCAACTCCCAAATGGACATCCATTCCTATAAATTCATTCTTCTGACTGTAGGCATCCTATGCCTCCTCCATTTTTCTGCACAATGTGACAATTCTATTTTCTTTTGACAGTTGCTAACTGTGCAAAATGTGCAGTCATCCGAATTTTGTCAGGCTATCATTCTTTAATAATTTTCCATAATAACATAAACCAATCTGATTCAACAAAAAATTATCATACTCCATTTTCTGTGGGTCTTGGTTGATCAAGAATCCAGATGAATCTATCTTTGATCCCTATTCTATTCTCTAATTCACTTTCAGTTACTATCCCCTTTTTCTCAGCCCCCAATTTATGTGACCACGGGATGTGGCCAAGCACTAGGTTGATAGGAGCTTATTCAGAAATTCAAGCCTCTGGCTTAGAAACTTCGAAACTCTAAATATTCATGCAAATCCAAGTACGAATTCCCCAAAGTTCCAATTGAGAACTTGCAAAGAATGATGGATCAATGGTCCACAACTTCCCGACATCCAATGGTAGAGATTTGCTATGGAACTTCATCTTTGAGAGTTTTCGAAGTACTGTTGCATAGTTTCGTCGGAGTGTCGGACCAGTGAATTCACTAACAACACATCAATGGTCCACTCCCTTTTGATAACCAATGACCATAATCAACTCTGGGACTACAGCTTTGGGAGTTATGAACTGTCGATACTCTCATTTCCTCTGGAGTTTCAAGTCTCTGGACTACCGCATCTGCCTGCACGTACCCTCTACTGGTCGACGATTGATATTAAATGCAACCTCCAGGAGTTATTGACTCAAGCAACTACAACAAAATTTCCTCTAGAGTACTGAATCTCCAGACCTTAGGATCTAACACGACGCATCCTTTGCGATCAATGTTCAAAATATACTCTGGCCTTTGAGAGTTCTTGACTCTATGAAAAACGTAACAAAATTCCTCTAGAGTGCCAAGTCTCCATATTGTAGGATCTGTTTCCATGTGTCCTCCATGATCAATGGTTGATATAGACTCCGACCTTCGATCCTTTGGGAGTATTCACACTTGAACATAATTCCTCCGTAGTGCCAAGTCTTTGGACTGCAGGATCTGGTGCCACGCATCCCTTGCTATCAAGTTAATGTGGGTTTGATTTCATTAAATTATTTAGTAACTTTAACTTATTTGTGTAACATCAGAGCCCCACTAACCATGATCGAGGGGAGTGCCAAGTGGTGGAATAATAGAAGCGGACATATGGACCAATTAGGTGGGTGACATGTGTCATGTTCCAATTGGCATAAACATTCTTCGACAGGTTATTAACTCATTGACAAGTGGCACACAACCCATTTGTCCACATCATTTCAAGTGACATAAGAAAGTTACGTCACTTCGAGACTTTGGGCTTCAGAGCTTCAAAATATTTTACACTTGCATTCCTCAAATATCTCAAACTCTGAACTCCCAAACTTCTTTACCTTTCAGGGTCCACATAGTAAAACTATAAAAAATTAAGGTGTGGCACATGGCATGTCTAAGAAATGTCCACATCACCATAGGTGACGTCGTCATGCCATGTCACTTTAGCTCTTCGACTTCGAGACTTCGGGATTTATAGCTTCGAGAGATTCCACACTAGCACACTCTAATTTTCCCGAACCCTAAACTCCAAATAATTTAATCTTATGACATGCATCTCCTTTAATGAATGGTCTAGATGAACTCCATTTTTTAGGACTTCAAGATTTTTCTCCTTATCACACTTTGTTTCCCCCAAATGTTGAATTCCTAAACAAGCCAATCTGTCGACACGTGTCTCTTTTGCAAAGAAATTCAGATTAACTCCAAACCTTGGGATTTATGGATTTTTCTCCTTAACACACTTTGTTTCTACCGAATGTGGAATTCCCAAACAAGCCAATCTGTCGACATGTGTCTCTTTTGATGAATGGTCCAAATTAACTCCGGACTTCGGGATTATGGGAGTTTTCACTCTATCACACCTTATTACTCTCGAATGCAAAATTTTTGAACTATTGTGAGATATACGAATCATAATCATTCGTGCATAGATTTTTTGGCTGAGATATGATTTTCACCACTGTGCATTACCTTTGTCTCTTGGCTTGATCTAACGGTTCTGATATGTCTTCGGCCAAACAAACAGTTATGCACTTCTCCCCATATATACAGTGTAGATCGACTGTGGGACTTCGGAACTTTGGGCTTTGACCCCTTTTTCTATATAACACATAAAATTCATCAAAGTCACAAAGTCAGAAGGACTTGGAGGTTAACTTTGATGCATCTTTTTACATATCTGATGGTTGGAAAAATTTGTCCCTTCCCCTACATAGATCTTACACCCCAATTTCAAACCTTGAGGCCCAACACAAAGGTTATTGTGGCTTCTTTCTCTATTGCCATTCCTTAAATTGCTATACCTCCTAAGCTTCGTAACACGACCAAGGTATTCTCTTGGCACCCAGGGACGCTCTTAACTCATATTTTGTCTATTTTGACAATATCTTTTTCTGAACCCTGGTTCCAATTTGCACTTATCTGACCCAATTCAGGCTCAGTGCTGAAACCTTGGCTCTGATACCATTTTGTAACATCTCTTGGCCACCAACAAGTCGAAAATATGCTACCTCAGTCATACAGTGTCTCCAAGACTGATACCCAAGTGACATACCCAGCCAGCTAGGATGACATCACCACTTGGAAACACTCTTCTCATAAACCTATTCATGTGGAAGCAACATTACCACATACATGCAATATATATAGGCAATTCTATTAACATTATAACCTGTATATTAGATACACAACATACAATGAATAGATAATTAGTACTTATCTTTTTATTGAGAAGACCTCTGACTGTGTGCAGACCTTCCATGAACCTCCCAGCCTTAGACCACACTTCTCATCACTCTAAGTAGGGGTTACCCCTAAGTTGGGACTAAGATCCACCAAGAGAGGGATTCCTAGGATAGGAAAGGTCGACATGATAGTTGCATAGTTCAATAGAAAGGATTTCCTCCTAGGCGCCACCTACGCCCACTGCTCACAGACTCTGATTCCCCACATGTCTGTCCCACCCCATGAGTATACACCTTGACTATCACACAATCTATCGGCTTCTCCACCTCCCTTCCATGGCTTAAACAACATGCTAGAAAGGAATTCTCAGAGCTTTGTAGCTGCTACTGGACTGTCTCCAGGAGAACTCACTTCCTCAACACATTCTCTCACCTGGAGAGAGTTTCTCACATGCTTGACAACCTTCTTCTTCTATCCATAGGCCTGACAACCCACTTCTTCACTACCACTCCTCAACACATGACCATGGTGATGGGAACAATAGAAACTGGACATGGAGACAGTAATGAAAAAACAATACGTAGGTAACCCGTGAGGTACAGGTGAAACAAGGGTTTCAATCCAGGATTGTTGCAGAGGTTTGGGGTGGTTGAGTAATTCAACAATGGAATTCAAAGGTTACCGTTTGTTGGTTGGGTGTGCTGGTGAAAAATGGAAAAAGATCCCCAAAATGGTAATAATTCCCACTTGAATTTGCATGTTCCTGAGCTGACACATGGCGCTCATGAAGCACGTTCCTCTCCATTTGGAAGTCCTAA
The DNA here is from genome assembly GCA_000966675.3 of Picea glauca. Taxonomy (NCBI): domain Eukaryota; kingdom Viridiplantae; phylum Streptophyta; class Pinopsida; order Pinales; family Pinaceae; genus Picea; species Picea glauca. The sequence goes on along the minus strand of JZKD02S2324479.1, from coordinate 19,356 downwards.
CTTTCTGCAAAGGAACTTAGGATATACTCATATCCCACTCACAACATTTAGAATAATAATATATTATTATATTGGACTTAATCTCTTAATCTTATCCCCTCTTTCCAACTGTTGTGTCCTTTTCATCATTCCAATGAGAAAAATAAGTGCACTTGCAAGTCTAGTTGGGCTTGCTAGATAGGACAAAGGTTAGTGTATGAATCAAATGACTCAATCACATGAAATAAACAAACAACTAAGATAACAACAACTAAATAAATAACTGAAGAGGTAAAACTAAAATGCATGAGGAAATTAGAACCAAAATCAATCAAACAATTGACCAATAATCATGCCATAAATGGAGAAGCATATTAATGGGAAAACACCATAGAGAAAGGGGGAATTATGGATACCATCTTCCTCCTTGGGAGGGACCTTGAATCCCCTATGTGAGATGTCTTCTTACAAATGGTAAACTAGAAATAAAATGGTGAATAAATCCAAGCTTATTCCATCAAGAGGTGAGGTGAATAGCTTAATGAGATGATTCTAGTATGCTCCAAGAAGGAAAGAGGTTCCTTGGAGGATAATATAGGAAACATAAAAATACAATGAGATTCTTGAATTCATAGTGCAACCATGGAATATTTTTATAGCAAGTCTTTCTGGCAATATCCAATCGGTCTTTAGTGTGAACAAGGGGCCCTTTAGGGCACCCTTAGGTATTTGACCAACCCCCTACTCAGATTCATCTCTGATTTGAGGGTCAAATCAAGTTGGGAGATGGTATATAAGTGAGTGAGGGGATGAAAAGAACCATAAATGTGCCATTCATAGGTGTGCGTGGATTTTTTCGTACACAGTCACACATCAAGATCATGTGCACTCTTTTGGATTCTTTGGCCTGCACACGTGCATGCACTTCCTTTAGTGATTTGGCACATGTTAATTTTTTGACTAGTTTGTATAGTTTTTATGCCCTTTGGAAATAATTTTTTGGGGATATGAATGAACTAATAGGTGTTTGGAGATTTTGTATTCCTGTAACCATTTATGGAAAAAATTTCATTTATAATAGATGCCCTCTGATGTGTGAGGTTAGGAGCATAAGTATAGCCGAAATACATCAATGTTTATTATACTAAGAGTACCATTGTAAGTAAGAGTGTTGATAGGAATTGCAAGAGCGATTCGTTGGAGGGAGAGGGTAACCTGTGGGACCCAAGCCTTTCTCTAGGTAGGGGAAAATAAAATTTGTATGCAAACGAGGTGGGCATGCCCCATGCTCGTGTCATGTAACTCGAAAAAAATGGATGACAATAACTGAAGTTGTATGCTGATGTAGATAACTGCAGCACCCACCGAGGTGGTTTGATAATGGCAGATGACAATTTTGATGGTGAACATACTCTGAATAGAGGGAAGGATGCCTATAAGAAGTTTCGATGACTCATAGGAATCAATGGCCTAGCAAATTCAGAGGTCTTCGGCTAGTATAAAACAACTCCAATAGTCTCATAGTAAGACCCACCGTAACATGAGAGTGTGTTGATGTTGAATGCGATGGGGGTCAATGAAAACAAAGAGAAATGATGGTTCTCTCTGTACCGTCTGAGACTCCTCATTGTAAAGGTAATGAGAGTCAAGATAATGTCGCCCTTCTGGAAACTATGTTGATGTTGACAGAGAGGGAGACATGACTCCAATAAGCAAAAAGGGTTTCATGAAATCAACTAGATAAGATCAGGAACTGATAAGGAACATGGATGAATTCAAGGTGTGAGCAGACTCAAGACTTCCCATGGTTGGGAATATATGGGAATGATGATTGGCAACAACTGTAAAACTATATCTAGTGTCAGGGGGATGACTAGCCATGGATTAAATTGTGCAAGAGGCATGAAAAAGTAAACAAAATTAGAGAGAAGGGGTATGTGTATTGTGGGATACTTGGGGTTTATGGAGNCCTAGTGGAGTTTAGTCCCCCCATACTCTTTTTTCGTGGTCAGTCTACACGTAGTGATGTTGTTTATATTAAACATATAAATATTTACATGTACATCAAAATAGGCTCTAGATCTTAATTATCTAGACTCTCTAGCCTAAAAGTACATAAGCCCCTAGCTTATAATACTTGGCTCACCATCCTACATAACATACTTACAATTTGTAATTAAGACTGGGATTGTCCTTGAGGTATTACAATACCCTCCCTTTATTTTTGCATTGTCCTCAGTGCAACTTATTTACAAAACATTAACAAGATTTCCAAAATATTAAAAAAGATGCGGGTATTCTGCCCGCATAACATATTCATGCTCCCATGTTGCATCCTCATGACTGTACCAGGTCCACTGGACCTTTACAAGCCCTATGGCTCTATTCTGGAGCTTATTTCTCTTCCGGTCCAGTATACGCACCAGATGCACTTGTAAAGCACCTTCTTGCTCCACCCGAATCACATTCCAATCAATCACATGATTAGCATAAGGTATATATTTCTTGATCAATGAGACATGAAATACATTATGAATAGTCATGTGCTTGAAATACATATTCCTTTCCTTTGACATGCTTGATATCAAAGTCATATTCATAGAGGAATTACAACCATCCGCTCTACTTGGAATTTAAATTGGGCTGATCAAACAAATATTTCAGACCATTATGGCCTGTCCTCAGCTTAAACCTCTTTCCCGTGAGGTATTATATTCATTTCGTAAAGCTTATACTATGGCTTCCAAATCCAAATCATGAGTGGCATAGAGCCTTTCATGCTCTTTCAATTTCCTGGATTCAAAACATATCACAAATCCATTTTGACTGAGAAATCCACCTAGTCCTTCTTTGCATGCATCTGTGCAAACCATGAAATCTTCATTCAGATATGAAATCCTCAAAATTGGAGCACTGGTTAACAACTGCTTCAGTTGTTGGAAGCTCTTTTCACATTCTTCTGTCCATTGGAATTTAACCTCTTTTCTTTGCAAGAAAGTGGTGGGTGAGCAATCCTCGAAAATTCTGCATTGAGTCTCTTGTAGTATCTAGCTAAACCCATGAAGGATTTGACTTCTGTCACATTCTTAGGTGTTTTCCACCCTTTGATGGCTTCAATCTCTTTGAGTTCTACTTCTATTCCCTCTTTGGATTTTATATGCCCCAAATAGTGAACTCGATTTTGGTAAAATGAGCACTTGCTCAATTTGGAAAACAGTTGGTGCTCTCTTAGCACCTGTAACACCATCCTCAAGTGCTTCTCATGCTCTTCTTCTATATTGGAATATACAAGGATTTCATTCAAAAAGAGAATGACAAACTTATCTAAATATTCTTGAAAAACACCATTCATTAAGCACATGAAAATAGCTGGTGCATTTGATAACCCAAATGGCACCACTGTGAACTCATAATGACCATACCTTATCCTAAATGCAGTCTTGTTGATGTATTCATCTTTAATCCTTACCTGATGGTATCCTGACCTGAGATCTATTCTTGAAAATATCCTCGCATCCTTCAACTGATCGAAGATATCATCAATCCTTGGTAGAGGATACTTGTTCTTTATAGTTACTTTATTTAGCTGCCTAAAGTCAATGCACAATCTCAAGGTCCCATATTTCTTCTTCAAAAATAACACTAGGGCACCCCAAGGTGACACACTTGGGAATATGTACCCCTTATTTAAAATTTCTTCAAGATGCATTTGTCGTTCTTTCATTTCTGGTGTGCTCATTCGATAGGGAGTTTTTGATACTGGAGCTGCCCTAGGAATCAAATTTATAGAGAGATCAATATCTTTCTTTGGGGGTAGCCTTGGTATCTCCTTGAACACATCGTCAAAATATTTTAGGAATGAATGATCCTCCAAGTTTTTCACCTTATCCTTAGGTGCTTCTTCCATATGGGCTGCAAATATTTGGTATCCCTTCCTGTAACACTTCTTCAGTTGCATTGCTAAGATTTCCCGGATAGTAGCTGCCCTGGGAATTCCTTGGATTGCTCTTTGATTTCCTTCCTCATCCAGAAAATTGAATTCCTTGTTATGAAATTCTAATATGGCATGGTTATGGATCATACCTTTGACTTCAATCATGTTTCATTGAAACTGAGCTTGCTTGTTGTCCAGGGCTACATAGATCCTTGGTACTCTTCTTCCCATGTCCTCCATTGTTTCTTCTTGTTGAACATTGTGAACAACTCTCACTTTGTCACTTCTGTGAGGGAAATATCTATACTTATGATCTCATTTACAATCCCAACATTGCATAGGTGTCTGCCTTGGCCTTTTCTCACCTACTTGAGGACTATTTCTGTACTTGAGGAGTATTTCTGAAAAATGGTGGCTTGTTCCCCTTCTGCCTCTACTCCCTCTTAAACTTCCTCTTGTATTTCCAATCTCTTTGGAAAGTAGGATTTCCCTTATGCTGATCATATAAACACTTTTCCCTCCTTATGGTTTCTTGAATAGTTTTAGGATCATCATACTGGATTTTTTCACTGATGAAATATGTAATCCCACTCAAATATATCTGGATCTTGACTGTCTCATCCTTAATGAAAGAGACATACTTCAACATCTGTAGAAATATCCTTTCGTATTCATCTATAGTCATGCTGTGCAATTTAAGTTCAAATAACTCTTTCATCTTTTTGTATAGTATCTCTTGGTTAAGTACTTCTTTTCAGAATGCCTCTTGAATTCCTTCCATGTAACATTCTTCTCTTGGATGTGCTTCACTTGCATAAGATTATCCCACCACATGGATGTCTTTCGTTTCATATGATATATTGTGATTCTTCCTTCTTTATGAGAGGAATAATTATGCAATTGGAAATATTTCCTCATTCCTAGTATCCATGTTTCAACGTCTTCATCTTTCTGGTGATCTCCATCAAAAGTAGGAGGTTTGGTATTATTCATTTCACCCTTCAGTTCATCCACTTTAGATCTCCTATGCTTTTTTATAGGAGACAGACTTGAACTGTTTTATGGCCTCCTTTTGGAATGCCTTTGGGAGTGCTAGTGATGTATGTTACCACTTCTTTCTCTTCTTTCTTCATCAGAGGACTTGTGGCTCCATGATTTGTTGGATCCACTTTCCTTATCCAACTTATTTTCAATTATTTCTAGGCTTTACATTAACTTCCTATTGAAGTCTTCATGTTTATCCTAGTCTCTCTTAAGTCTTTCGTTATCTGCCTGGTGAATTTGGACATCTTTTTGCAATTTTTTAATGATTTTCATCATGCCCACATATTTATCTATTTATTTTCCATGCCCATTGGAATTTGTTCCTTCAACTCCCAAATGGACATCCATTCCTATAAATTCATTCTTCTGACTGTAGGCATCCTATGCCTCCTCCATTTTTCTGCACAATGTGACAATTCTATTTTCTTTTGACAGTTGCTAACTGTGCAAAATGTGCAGTCATCCGAATTTTGTCAGGCTATCATTCTTTAATAATTTTCCATAATAACATAAACCAATCTGATTCAACAAAAAATTATCATACTCCATTTTCTGTGGGTCTTGGTTGATCAAGAATCCAGATGAATCTATCTTTGATCCCTATTCTATTCTCTAATTCACTTTCAGTTACTATCCCCTTTTTCTCAGCCCCCAATTTATGTGACCACGGGATGTGGCCAAGCACTAGGTTGATAGGAGCTTATTCAGAAATTCAAGCCTCTGGCTTAGAAACTTCGAAACTCTAAATATTCATGCAAATCCAAGTACGAATTCCCCAAAGTTCCAATTGAGAACTTGCAAAGAATGATGGATCAATGGTCCACAACTTCCCGACATCCAATGGTAGAGATTTGCTATGGAACTTCATCTTTGAGAGTTTTCGAAGTACTGTTGCATAGTTTCGTCGGAGTGTCGGACCAGTGAATTCACTAACAACACATCAATGGTCCACTCCCTTTTGATAACCAATGACCATAATCAACTCTGGGACTACAGCTTTGGGAGTTATGAACTGTCGATACTCTCATTTCCTCTGGAGTTTCAAGTCTCTGGACTACCGCATCTGCCTGCACGTACCCTCTACTGGTCGACGATTGATATTAAATGCAACCTCCAGGAGTTATTGACTCAAGCAACTACAACAAAATTTCCTCTAGAGTACTGAATCTCCAGACCTTAGGATCTAACACGACGCATCCTTTGCGATCAATGTTCAAAATATACTCTGGCCTTTGAGAGTTCTTGACTCTATGAAAAACGTAACAAAATTCCTCTAGAGTGCCAAGTCTCCATATTGTAGGATCTGTTTCCATGTGTCCTCCATGATCAATGGTTGATATAGACTCCGACCTTCGATCCTTTGGGAGTATTCACACTTGAACATAATTCCTCCGTAGTGCCAAGTCTTTGGACTGCAGGATCTGGTGCCACGCATCCCTTGCTATCAAGTTAATGTGGGTTTGATTTCATTAAATTATTTAGTAACTTTAACTTATTTGTGTAACATCAGAGCCCCACTAACCATGATCGAGGGGAGTGCCAAGTGGTGGAATAATAGAAGCGGACATATGGACCAATTAGGTGGGTGACATGTGTCATGTTCCAATTGGCATAAACATTCTTCGACAGGTTATTAACTCATTGACAAGTGGCACACAACCCATTTGTCCACATCATTTCAAGTGACATAAGAAAGTTACGTCACTTCGAGACTTTGGGCTTCAGAGCTTCAAAATATTTTACACTTGCATTCCTCAAATATCTCAAACTCTGAACTCCCAAACTTCTTTACCTTTCAGGGTCCACATAGTAAAACTATAAAAAATTAAGGTGTGGCACATGGCATGTCTAAGAAATGTTCACATCACCACAGGTGACGTCGTCATGCCATGTCACTTTAGCTCTTTGACTTCGAGACTTCGGGATTTATAGCTTCGAGAGATTCCACACTAGCACACTCTAATTTTCCCGAACCCTGAACTCCAAATAATTTAATCTTATGACATGCATCTCCTTTAATGAATGGTCTAGATGAACTCCATCTTTTAGGAATTCAAGATTTTTCTCCTTATCACACTTTGTTTCCCCCAAATGTTGAATTCCTGAACAAGCCAATCTGTCGACACGTGTCTCTTTTGCAAAGCAATTCAGATTAACTCCAAACCTCGAGATTTATGGATTTTTCTCCTTAACACACTTTGTTTCTCCTGAATGTGGAATTCCCAAACAAGCCAATCTGTCGACATGTGTCTCTTTTGATGAATGGTCCAGATTAACTCCGGACTTTGGGATTATGGGAGTTTTCACTCTATCACACCTTATTACTCTCGAATGAAATTTTTTTGAACTATTGTGAGATATACGACTCATAATCATTCGTGCATAGATTTGTTGGCTGAGATATGATTTTCACCACTGTGCATTACCTTTGTCTCTTGGCTTGATCTAACGGTTCTGATATGTCTTCGGCCAAACAAACGGTTAAGCACTTCTCCCCATATATACAGTGTAGATCCACTGTGGGACTTCGGAACTTTGGGCTTTGACCCATTTTTCTATATAACACATAAAATTCATCAAAGTCACGAAGTCAGAAGGACTTGGAGGTTAACTTTGATGCATCTTTTTACATATCTGATGGTTGGAAAAATTTGTCCCTTCCCCTACATAGATCTTACACCCCAATTTCAAACCTTGAGGCCCAACACAAAGGTTATTGTGGCTTCTTTCTCTATTGCCATTCCTTAAATTGCTATACCTCCTAAGCTTCGTAACACGACCAAGGTATTCTCTTGGCACCCAGGGACGCTCTTAACTCATATTTTGTCTATTTTGACAATATCTTTTTCTGAACCCTGGTTCCAATTTGCACTTATCTGACCCAATTCAGGCTCAGTGCTGAAACCTTGGCTCTGATACCATTTTGTAACATCTCTTGGCCACCAACAAGTCGAAAATATGCTACCTCAGTCATACAGTGTCTCCAAGACTGATACCCAAGTGACATACCCAGCCAGCTAGGATGACATCACCACTTGGAAACACTCTTCTCATAAACCTATTCATGTGGAAGCAACATTACCACATACATGCAATATATATAGGCAATTCTATTAACATTATAACCTGTATATTAGATACACAACATACAATGAATAGATAATTAGTACTTATCTTTTTATTGAGAAGACCTCTGACTGTGTGCAGACCTTCCATGAACCTCCCAGCCTTAGACCACACTTCTCATCACTCTAAGTAGGGGTTACCCCTAAGTTGGGACTAAGATCCACCAAGAGAGGGATTCCTAGGATAGGAAAGGTCGACATGATAGTTGCATAGTTCAATAGAAAGGATTTCCTCCTAGGCGCCACCTACGCCCACTGCTCACAGACTCTGATTCCCCACATGTCTGTCCCACCCCATGAGTATACACCTTGACTATCACACAATCTATCGGCTTCTCCACCTCCCTTCCATGGCTTAAACAACATGCTAGAAAGGAATTCTCAGAGCTTTGTAGCTGCTACTGGACTGTCTCCAGGAGAACTCACTTCCTCAACACATTCTCTCACCTGGAGAGAGTTTCTCACATGCTTGACAACCTTCTTCTTCTATCCATAGGCCTGACAACCCACTTCTTCACTACCACTCCTCAACACATGACCATGGTGATGGGAACAATAGAAACTGGACATGGAGACAGTAATGAAAAAACAATACGTAGGTAACCCGTGAGGTACAGGTGAAACAAGGGTTTCAATCCAGGATTGTTGCAGAGGTTTGGGGTGGTTGAGTAATTCAACAATGGAATTCAAAGGTTACCGTTTGTTGGTTGGGTGTGCTGGTGAAAAATGGAAAAAGATCCCCAAAATGGTAATAATTCCCACTTGAATTTGCATGTTCCTGAGCTGACACATGGCGCTCATGAAGCACGTTCCTCTCCATTTGGAAGTCCTAACTTTCTGCAAAGGAACTTAGGATATACTCATATCCCACTCACAACATTTAGAATAATAATATATTATTATATTGGACTTAATCTCTTAATCTTATCCCCTCTTTCCAACTGTTGTGTCCTTTTCATCATTCCAATGAGAAAAATAAGTGCACTTGCAAGTCTAGTTGGGCTTGCTAGATAGGACAAAGGTTAGTGTATGAATCAAATGACTCAATCACATGAAATAAACAAACAACTAAGATAACAACAACTAAATAAATAACTGAAGAGGTAAAACTAAAATGCATGAGGAAATTAGAACCAAAATCAATCAAACAATTGACCAATAATCATGCCATAAATGGAGAAGCATATTAATGGGAAAACACCATAGAGAAAGGGGGAATTATGGATACCATCTTCCTCCTTGGGAGGGACCTTGAATCCCCTATGTGAGATGTCTTCTTACAAATGGTAAACTAGAAATAAAATGGTGAATAAATCCAAGCTTATTCCATCAAGAGGTGAGGTGAATAGCTTAATGAGATGATTCTAGTATGCTCCAAGAAGGAAAGAGGTTCCTTGGAGGATAATATAGGAAACATAAAAATACAATGAGATTCTTGAATTCATAGTGCAACCATGGAATATTTTTATAGCAAGTCTTTCTGGCAATATCCAATCGGTCTTTAGTGTGAACAAGGGGCCCTTTAGGGCACCCTTAGGTATTTGACCAACCCCCTACTCAGATTCATCTCTGATTTGAGGGTCAAATCAAGTTGGGAGATGGTATATAAGTGAGTGAGGGGATGAAAAGAACCATAAATGTGCCATTCATAGGTGTGCGTGGATTTTTTCGTACACAGTCACACATCAAGATCATGTGCACTCTTTTGGATTCTTTGGCCTGCACACGTGCATGCACTTCCTTTAGTGATTTGGCACATGTTAATTTTTTGACTAGTTTGTATAGTTTTTATGCCCTTTGGAAATAATTTTTTGGGGATATGAATGAACTAATAGGTGTTTGGAGATTTTGTATTCCTGTAACCATTTATGGAAAAAATTTCATTTATAATAGATGCCCTCTGATGTGTGAGGTTAGGAGCATAAGTATAGCCGAAATACATCAATGTTTATTATACTAAGAGTACCATTGTAAGTAAGAGTGTTGATAGGAATTGCAAGAGCGATTCGTTGGAGGGAGAGGGTAACCTGTGGGACCCAAGCCTTTCTCTAGGTAGGGGAAAATAAAATTTGTATGCAAACGAGGTGGGCATGCCCCATGCTCGTGTCATGTAACTCGAAAAAAATGGATGACAATAACTGAAGTTGTATGCTGATGTAGATAACTGCAGCACCCACCGAGGTGGTTTGATAATGGCAGATGACAATTTTGATGGTGAACATACTCTGAATAGAGGGAAGGATGCCTATAAGAAGTTTCGATGACTCATAGGAATCAATGGCCTAGCAAATTCAGAGGTCTTCGGCTAGTATAAAACAACTCCAATAGTCTCATAGTAAGACCCACCGTAACATGAGAGTGTGTTGATGTTGAATGCGATGGGGGTCAATGAAAACAAAGAGAAATGATGGTTCTCTCTGTACCGTCTGAGACTCCTCATTGTAAAGGTAATGAGAGTCAAGATAATGTCGCCCTTCTGGAAACTATGTTGATGTTGACAGAGAGGGAGACATGACTCCAATAAGCAAAAAGGGTTTCATGAAATCAACTAGATAAGATCAGGAACTGATAAGGAACATGGATGAATTCAAGGTGTGAGCAGACTCAAGACTTCCCATGGTTGGGAATATATGGGAATGATGATTGGCAACAACTGTAAAACTATATCTAGTGTCAGGGGGATGACTAGCCATGGATTAAATTGTGCAAGAGGCATGAAAAAGTAAACAAAATTAGAGAGAAGGGGTATGTGTATTGTGGGATACTTGGGGTTTATGGAGAATTTCAACAGGAGTAGCAGATAATGAATCCCCCAACCAAGGGAAACATGGGTTTATTTTCCGGAAAAAATAAGGTTGCAAGGGTGACAACAAAAGGCTATGAGTGTAAAATTTACCAAATAAATAAACAATAATTTGGGATGAGTGTACAGATATAGAAACGGGTTCCCCGGAGCAAGATGGATTGGCCTATGAGGGTGCAAGTTGCATGGATAATTTGTGGAGGGTGGGGGCACCATGGTTGGGTTTTTGTATGAGGTAGATGAATGGAGGACAAATCACAGATGGGAAAACTGATTGTGGATGAAATGGAAGCTTAATGATACTGCGTGGGTACAGTCAAACTAGAACCATGATGAGATAACCTGGGAGTCCATTGGAAAAGCTAGCAAAATGATGAGAAGGATTATGTGGATGATTCTCGGAAATGCATAAGACTATCAAGACTCCCATCCCTAAAGGGTGAAAACAACATGATTGTCAAAGTACCAAAGGGAACTGTGAAAATGACAACTCATGTGGGGGAGAGTGTTACTGGGTGACAACACTAAATTAAAGTGGAGGTGTTAGTACTGCAGAGCCATATATCAAGATCCTATAGGCTAATGTTGGAGGGTGTGACTGGGAGATGCAATTGACATTTAGAGGGAATGACTACATGCCAGTGTCGATCATATAACTGAAGGGGTTGTTGTTGATTTGTGATGACCAAGTACCTATAAACATTAAAAATGAATACCCGATGTGAACAATATTTGAAGATATATAACGTGTAACAGTTATTTGATAATTTTGAACATGAGCATGCGTACATGGACATGATGTGAGAAAAATGNAAGTCAGAAGGACTTGGAGGTTAACTTTGATGCATCTTTTTACATATCTGATGGTTGGAAAAATTTGTCCCTTCCCCTACATAGATCTTACACCCCAATTTCAAACCTTGAGGCCCAACACAAAGGTTATTGTGGCTTCTTTCTCTATTGCCATTCCTTAAATTGCTATACCTCCTAAGCTTCGTAACACGACCAAGGTATTCTCTTGGCACCCAGGGACGCTCTTAACTCATATTTTGTCTATTTTGACAATATCTTTTTCTGAACCCTGGTTCCAATTTGCACTTATCTGACCCAATTCAGGCTCAGTGCTGAAACCTTGGCTCTGATACCATTTTGTAACATCTCTTGGCCACCAACAAGTCGAAAATATGCTACCTCAGTCATACAGTGTCTCCAAGACTGATACCCAAGTGACATACCCAGCCAGCTAGGATGACATCACCACTTGGAAACACTCTTCTCATAAACCTATTCATGTGGAAGCAACATTACCACATACATGCAATATATATAGGCAATTCTATTAACATTATAACCTGTATATTAGATACACAACATACAATGAATAGATAATTAGTACTTATCTTTTTATTGAGAAGACCTCTGACTGTGTGCAGACCTTCCATGAACCTCCCAGCCTTAGACCACACTTCTCATCACTCTAAGTAGGGGTTACCCCTAAGTTGGGACTAAGATCCACCAAGAGAGGGATTCCTAGGATAGGAAAGGTCGACATGATAGTTGCATAGTTCAATAGAAAGGATTTCCTCCTAGGCGCCACCTACGCCCACTGCTCACAGACTCTGATTCCCCACATGTCTGTCCCACCCCATGAGTATACACCTTGACTATCACACAATCTATCGGCTTCTCCACCTCCCTTCCATGGCTTAAACAACATGCTAGAAAGGAATTCTCAGAGCTTTGTAGCTGCTACTGGACTGTCTCCAGGAGAACTCACTTCCTCAACACATTCTCTCACCTGGAGAGAGTTTCTCACATGCTTGACAACCTTCTTCTTCTATCCATAGGCCTGACAACCCACTTCTTCACTACCACTCCTCAACACATGACCATGGTGATGGGAACAATAGAAACTGGACATGGAGACAGTAATGAAAAAACAATACGTAGGTAACCCGTGAGGTACAGGTGAAACAAGGGTTTCAATCCAGGATTGTTGCAGAGGTTTGGGGTGGTTGAGTAATTCAACAATGGAATTCAAAGGTTACCGTTTGTTGGTTGGGTGTGCTGGTGAAAAATGGAAAAAGATCCCCAAAATGGTAATAATTCCCACTTGAATTTGCATGTTCCTGAGCTGACACATGGCGCTCATGAAGCACGTTCCTCTCCATTTGGAAGTCCTAACTTTCTGCAAAGGAACTTAGGATATACTCATATCCCACTCACAACATTTAGAATAATAATATATTATTATATTGGACTTAATCTCTTAATCTTATCCCCTCTTTCCAACTGTTGTGTCCTTTTCATCATTCCAATGAGAAAAATAAGTGCACTTGCAAGTCTAGTTGGGCTTGCTAGATAGGACAAAGGTTAGTGTATGAATCAAATGACTCAATCACATGAAATAAACAAACAACTAAGATAACAACAACTAAATAAATAACTGAAGAGGTAAAACTAAAATGCATGAGGAAATTAGAACCAAAATCAATCAAACAATTGACCAATAATCATGCCATAAATGGAGAAGCATATTAATGGGAAAACACCATAGAGAAAGGGGGAATTATGGATACCATCTTCCTCCTTGGGAGGGACCTTGAATCCCCTATGTGAGATGTCTTCTTACAAATGGTAAACTAGAAATAAAATGGTGAATAAATCCAAGCTTATTCCATCAAGAGGTGAGGTGAATAGCTTAATGAGATGATTCTAGTATGCTCCAAGAAGGAAAGAGGTTCCTTGGAGGATAATATAGGAAACATAAAAATACAATGAGATTCTTGAATTCATAGTGCAACCATGGAATATTTTTATAGCAAGTCTTTCTGGCAATATCCAATCGGTCTTTAGTGTGAACAAGGGGCCCTTTAGGGCACCCTTAGGTATTTGACCAACCCCCTACTCAGATTCATCTCTGATTTGAGGGTCAAATCAAGTTGGGAGATGGTATATAAGTGAGTGAGGGGATGAAAAGAACCATAAATGTGCCATTCATAGGTGTGCGTGGATTTTTTCGTACACAGTCACACATCAAGATCATGTGCACTCTTTTGGATTCTTTGGCCTGCACACGTGCATGCACTTCCTTTAGTGATTTGGCACATGTTAATTTTTTGACTAGTTTGTATAGTTTTTATGCCCTTTGGAAATAATTTTTTGGGGATATGAATGAACTAATAGGTGTTTGGAGATTTTGTATTCCTGTAACCATTTATGGAAAAAATTTCATTTATAATAGATGCCCTCTGATGTGTGAGGTTAGGAGCATAAGTATAGCCGAAATACATCAATGTTTATTATACTAAGAGTACCATTGTAAGTAAGAGTGTTGATAGGAATTGCAAGAGCGATTCGTTGGAGGGAGAGGGTAACCTGTGGGACCCAAGCCTTTCTCTAGGTAGGGGAAAATAAAATTTGTATGCAAACGAGGTGGGCATGCCCCATGCTCGTGTCATGTAACTCGAAAAAAATGGATGACAATAACTGAAGTTGTATGCTGATGTAGATAACTGCAGCACCCACCGAGGTGGTTTGATAATGGCAGATGACAATTTTGATGGTGAACATACTCTGAATAGAGGGAAGGATGCCTATAAGAAGTTTCGATGACTCATAGGAATCAATGGCCTAGCAAATTCAGAGGTCTTCGGCTAGTATAAAACAACTCCAATAGTCTCATAGTAAGACCCACCGTAACATGAGAGTGTGTTGATGTTGAATGCGATGGGGGTCAATGAAAACAAAGAGAAATGATGGTTCTCTCTGTACCGTCTGAGACTCCTCATTGTAAAGGTAATGAGAGTCAAGATAATGTCGCCCTTCTGGAAACTATGTTGATGTTGACAGAGAGGGAGACATGACTCCAATAAGCAAAAAGGGTTTCATGAAATCAACTAGATAAGATCAGGAACTGATAAGGAACATGGATGAATTCAAGGTGTGAGCAGACTCAAGACTTCCCATGGTTGGGAATATATGGGAATGATGATTGGCAACAACTGTAAAACTATATCTAGTGTCAGGGGGATGACTAGCCATGGATTAAATTGTGCAAGAGGCATGAAAAAGTAAACAAAATTAGAGAGAAGGGGTATGTGTATTGTGGGATACTTGGGGTTTATGGAGAATTTCAACAGGAGTAGCAGATAATGAATCCCCCAACCAAGGGAAACATGGGTTTATTTTCCGGAAAAAATAAGGTTGCAAGGGCGACAACAAAAGGCTATGAGTGTAAAATTTACCAAATAAATAAACAATAATTTGGGATGAGTGTACAGATATAGAAACGAGTGCCCCGGAGCAAGATGGATTGGCCTATGAGGGTGCAAGTTGCATGGATAATTGGTGGAGGGTGGGGGCACCATGGTTGGGTTTTTGTATGAGGTAGATGAATGGAGGACAACTCACAGATGGGAAAACTGATTGTGGATGAAATGGAAGGTTAATGATACTGTGTGGGTACAGTCAAACTAGAACCATGATGAGATATCCTGGGAGTCCATTGGAAAAGCTAGCAAAATGATGAGAAGGATTATGTGGATGATTCTCGGAAATGCATAAGACTATCAAGACTCCCATCCCTAAAGGGTGAAAACAACATGATTGTCAAAGTACCAAGGGGAACTGTGAAAATGACAACTCATGTGGGGGAGAGTGTTACTGGGTGACAACACTAAATTAAAGTGGAGGTGTTAGTACTACAGAGCCATATATCAAGACCCTATAGGCTAATGTTGGAGGGTGTGACTGGGAGATGCAATTGGCATTTAGAGGGAATGACTACATGCCAGTGTTGATCATATAACTGAAGGGGTTTTTGTTGATTTGTGATGACCAAGTACCTGCAAACATTAAAAATGAATACCCGATGTGAACAATATTTGAAGATATATAACGTGTAACAGTTATTTGATAATTTTGAACATGAGCATGCGTACATGGACATGATGTGAGAAAAATGYGTCCCCAGGGGCCTRGTATGGATGGTGACCTAGGGAATGTGATTGTGTAGGTGGCGGGATCATGATCCCGTGGCTAAAGATGGATCAGAAAACAAAGATTCTGAGAACCTGTCACTGAGTGTGGAAGTTTGGAAAAATGGGCAATATATAGTTATGGGGCCCACAATGCCACCTCATTTGTACCTGTGGCCATAGTGAGTTGACGAGAGGATTTGAGAGGAGAATTGGAGATTACAGGAGTTCGAGCCAACCGATACAAGATTTCCGAAAGAAAAGTTAGTGGTCTCATCCTCCTTCATAGTAGTTAAGGTTTGTTTTTTGGGCAGGGTCGTATGGATGGCTGTACTAACAGTTTTTGTAGGGGTGGGCCAACCAATGCGCGGGAGAAGGAAGACGCCCCACACTCAAATGCACGGGTATAATTCCCTCAACTGTGCATGATGTGTGGTTGTGTGGAAAATATCCATGCATGATGGTGCGTGAGTGGGAAAAACAGGTGTGCACCTGTTCAAAGTACAATTGCGCACTGTAAGCAACTGTTTCTCCGACAACTATGCAACAGTGCACAATTGTGTAGTGAATAGGTGCGCATGAATGCACACCTATGGGTGTGACAAATGAGTATCTATTTCTTTGATAGTTGTGCATTGATGCAAAAATGTGTGAAGAACAAGCACACATATGTGCGTTTCTGTAGGGGGTGACAACTGCGCACTTGAGGCAAAGCTGGGGGTTTTGGAAAAAATATTGTATTTTTTTGAAGTGTTTTTTTATGAATGATGGGGGTTGATCAAGTGTTGTTTTTGTGAATGCATGTGATTAGTTCATAATGCTAGTCCAATGGAGGGAAAGGGACTAGGAGCACCTCAGGGAGGCAGTGAGAGATGAGTTGGGCATTCAGGGAGTTTTGGAAACCTGTGGGCTGCTAAAGTTCTTCGACTACCCTCTGATATGGGTGTAGGAGTACCTATTGCAATATTTGATTTCTACGTGGATCACTGAGCTGGAGTTATTTATTGTGCAGGGGGAGAAGTTGACATTCTCTGCTGGGGAGGATGCCTATTTCTTGATAGGGCTCCATTTTCCGGGGATATCCCTACTTGTTGATCCCCAGTTGCTAGGGGATGTCCACTTGGTAGACTTGGCGTGGAGGTATTGTTTGGGGCCGACCATTATGTTAGGTTCGGTCATGCGTATCGAGGCGATGGACAATTTTTTGCATCAGTGTATCACCTCTATTNGTATGGATGGTGACCTAGGGAATGTGATTGTGTAGGTGGCGGGATCATGATCCCGTGGCTAAAGATGGATCAGAAAACAAAGATTCTGAGAACCTGTCACTGAGTGTGGAAGTTTGGAAAAATGGGCAATATATAGTTATGGGGCCCACAATGCCACCTCATTTGTACCTGTGGCCATAGTGAGTTGACGAGAGGATTTGAGAGGAGAATTGGAGATTACAGGAGTTCGAGCCAACCGATACAAGATTTCCGAAAGAAAAGTTAGTGGTCTCATCCTCCTTCATAGTAGTTAAGGTTTGTTTTTTGGGCAGGGTCGTATGGATGGCTGTACTAACAGTTTTTGTAGGGGTGGGCCAACCAATGCGCGGGAGAAGGAAGACGCCCCACACTCAAATGCACGGGTATAATTCCCTCAACTGTGCATGATGTGTGGTTGTGTGGAAAATATCCATGCATGATGGTGCGTGAGTGGGAAAAACAGGTGTGCACCTGTTCAAAGTACAATTGCGCACTG
Source organism: Picea glauca (assembly GCA_000966675.3). Taxonomy (NCBI): domain Eukaryota; kingdom Viridiplantae; phylum Streptophyta; class Pinopsida; order Pinales; family Pinaceae; genus Picea; species Picea glauca. The sequence continues at coordinate 1,749 of JZKD02S2324479.1, read as the reverse complement.
TAAACAACTGTTTCTCCGACAACTATGCAGCAGTGCACAATTGTGTAGTGAATAGGTGCGCATGAATGCAGACCTATGGGTGTGACAAATGAGAATCTATTTCTTTGATAGTTGTGCATTGATGCAAAAGTCTGTGAAGAACAAGCACACATATGTGCATTTCTGTAGGGGGTGACAACTGCGCACTTGAGGCAGAGCTGGGGGTTTTGGAAAAAATATTGTATTTTTTTGAAGTGTTTTCTTTATGAATGATGGGGGTTGATCAAGTTTTGTTTTTGTGAATGCATGTGATTAGTTCATAATGCTAGTCCAATGGAGGGAAAGGGACTAGGAGCACCTCAGGGAGGCAGTGAGAGATGAGTTGGGAATTCAGCGAGTTTTGGAAACCTGTGGGCTGCTAAAGTTCTTCGACTACCCTCTGATATGGGTGTAGGAGTACCTATTGCAATATTTGATTTCTACGTGGATCACTGAGCTGGAGTTCTTTATTGTGCAGGGGGAGCAGTTGACATTCTCTGCTGGGGAGGATGCCTATTTCTTGATAGGGCTTCGTTTTCGGGGGATATCCCTACTTGTTGATCCCCAGTTGCTAGGGGATGTCCACTTGATAGACTTGGCGTGGAGGAATTGTTTGGGGCCGACCATTATGTTAGGTTCGGTCATGCGTATCGAGGCGATGGACAATTTTTTGCATCAGTGTATCACCTCTATTATTATGAGGATCTACGGGTCCTTAGCGATGCAATGAATCAGTGGTGGTCAGCTGACCATTATGCAGAGAGTGCTGGATAGGGATTTCTTCGCTTCGGGGTTGATGTTGTACACCAAGATGATGGGGCAGATTAACCGGTGTCAGAATGCCGACTCTAGTGGCTTTGACTTTGGATCAATCTTGGTTGCATGGTTTTTGGAGAGGGTGCCCATGTCGCGCCCTAAAGTGTTGTTGCCAGCGACTAAGGCGCGGGAGCCAAAACTGATGTTGTGGGCATCTATTTTCGTACGACATGGAGGTGGGGAGAGTGGCCATTATTTCATGGCCACCTTGGTGTGTGTGTGGCACCAGATGCCACATATTATACTGCAGTTCCCATATGGTGGGATGGATTTTTGGCATGACCTAGATATGATGTTATCTCCTGGGGAGGTTTGTGATTAGAGAGGTATGTTGGTGTACTTTCTGTTTTGTGATTTTAATAGTATATCACGTGTTTACATATGGATGGATGTTGACTTTTAGTTTGTATGTGTTTGTGAAGATGTTGGTCCGGGAGGCCGAGAGGTAGAGGTGGTGTCATATCCGGCTCGTCAGGTGCCAGTGCAACCTCTGTATGTGGGAGAGAGACGCTAGAGGGATGAGGCTTGTGTGAGGCTAGCAGATGATGTGAGAGCCAGTAAGAGGCATATATTTGATGACCCCGGTGCAGGGCCATCACATGCTCATTCGGTAGAGACCGACGGGGTGTTAGAGGATTTATGCCGCCGGTTGGAGGTGGTGCTACAGGGTATGCCTGAGGGCATGTGGTTTCATATCCAAGACGAGTGAGTCCTAGAGCAGTGTGTGGGCCTTCCGACAGAGTTACAGACCCTGATCCGCAGAGCAGCTGTAGCGGGGGAAGCTATGACTGGGCGACTGGCCCGTGGACCTGGAGGACCCCCAACTGGTGGGGCACCTCCTTTAGATAGAGGACCTGGTGGTGGAACTCTAGAGAGACCATGAGTTCTTTGTTGTATATTTTTGTATTTATTATA
>JZKD02S2324468.1:0-16119 GCA_000966675.3 Picea glauca | reverse complement strand
AGTTACATTACTTCAACACATACAACTATATGTTTACGCTTTGTTTCCTCCACCATGCCTGCCATAAATCCCAAGTTAACCAAACGAGCATTAAAATAAGGTGTTGTAGTCGGTCCCGACAATACAACACCACTTCAGTTGGGATTCAACCAAGTTACTCTACCAGAAGAATGGAGTAGTGATTATCAGCCACTGTCCCAGAAATATCCATAGTTGGCCATGACAACTCCCACACAGTTAAGAGTAACACCAAAGCCTGATGGAAGTAGTAGTCTACAGTTCACCAACCCACAACTATTACAACAACTTCATCGTAGTTAGTCCTCAAAATCACCTGTCCATACACCATTTCCAGTTGCTAGTAGACAATCTGTACATTGTTCCCCTATACATAAACCACAGTCTTCCACTTCTAGTAGTTCTTGTGAGTTTTGTATCAAACCTTCTAATTCTAAATACCAAGTTCTTCCAAATCCAGGGTCACCTACCCACAAAGGCCAACATTCAAATTACATAGTTTGTAAACAACTTCTTGAAGTAGTTCCTGAACTCAAAAGGTTTTCTAGAGAGCCAACATCATCTGCATTACTTCCACAAAAGTCCCTTGGACCTAGTAACATCACTCCACAGTTCTCTAATGGAACACTACAAGCATATCTCCAATTCATCCATTTGTGTCATCCTACTGCAACATAACCTTTTGAGCAAATCAAACTTCAAAATTATATCAATTACCAATCAGTTTATTTGACCTAGAACCTTGATGAAGTAGCCAAGGATGTTTTTTCCTTGACTGAGCAAAGTAAGAAGCTCCACCATTCTATAGAAACACTTCAAGAAGGCCAAGAGGACTTATAAAGGGAATCAAAAGATGCAGATTGTTCCATTAGAGAATTGTGGAGTGCTATTACTAGGTCCAAGGGACTTCTATGGAAGTAATGTAGGGAATGTTGGCTCTCTAGAAACATATTGAGTTCAGGAACTACTTCAAGAATTTGTTTACAAACTGTGCAATTTACATGTTGGCCTCTGTGGGTAGGTGACCCTGGATTTGGCAGAACTTGGTATTTAGAAGTAGAAGGTTTGATACAAAACTCACAAGAACTACTAGAAGTGGAAGACCATTGTTTATGTATAGGGGAACAATGTACACATTGTCTACTATCTGCTGTAAATGGTGTATGGATAGGTGATTTTGATAAATGACTATGATGAAGTTGTTGTAATAGTTGTGGGTTGGTGAACCACAGACTACTACTTCCATCAGGCTTTGGTGTTACTCTTAACTGTGTGGAAGTTGTCATGGCCAACAATGGATATTTCTGGGACAATGACTGATAATCACTACTCCATTCTTCTGGTAGAGTAACTTGGTTGAATCCCAACTGAAGTGGTGTAGTATTGTTAGGACCGACTACAACACCTTCTTTTAATGCTCGTTTGGTTAACTTGGGATTTATGGAAGGCATGGTGGAGGAAACAAAGCGTAAACAGATAGTTGTATGTAACTGGGTAATATGGGCTTGATCAACTACATTGAAACCGTGAAACTAGATGAATGTTTGGAGCAACTCATTTATATAGGGGTTAGTCAGAGAGACTTGATATCTGGGGACAATCGAGGACCAATCTGGTCCATTGTTTAATGGACTTTGGAATCCACCAATTAATGCATCATTGAAATTTTTCATTTGGGTATTGAGCACATAGGTCAGACAGGATGTATTTATACCAAATCGCACCAATAGATTAATGCCGAACTGAATAAGACCAATATGGATATAATTATATCCATTTTCTATTCCCCATTCAATGCCATCTCTTTTAATCAAAGGAGTTTGATAAACACTCTAGGAAAGAGAGATCGGGAAAGAGAGATCAGGATATTCACAGACGTAAAGAGAAACAAACTTGCAGCATGAAATCAGAACATGGGAAGATCGTAAATTTTTTCTACATCTCTCTCTGGTAGAAATCAGTTTGGCTAAGGGTCAAATTCTTGAGATATGATGCAGGAGTTATATAATGGTTCATTTGTTGTTTTGTTGACTAGCTTATTCAACCATGACCATCGTTTATTATGACCATCTCTTCTAGATTGAGCATAAGTAGATAATGCAGAACTGAATTCAAAACTTGTATTGGGATCCATTATAAATTTAAGAGATAATGAAAATTGAATACACTTGGTAAACTACAATGAGTTTGCATAACTTGATCTGTTGCTCCAAACGCCCTAAACATCTTCTGTGCCTTCAACGGGACTTACACGAGCTGTCGATCGTCTAGCTTTCACCCTTAGCAGGTGAATCTCTCAACACTACCCTCTCAGAAAATTGGGAACATAGAACAAGAATAGAGTAAAATTCGCACAACCCTTATGGCTCTAATACCATTTAACAACCAGGCTTGATGAAATAAATTCACAACTCACCACTATTCAGCTTTCTATCTCTCGATTCCAAACTGATGTACCCAAACAAGTTTCTCCACCTGACTATGTTCGTGTTGATACAAAAGGTTTCAAATTTAATTATTCCAGTACCCTTTCTTCTAGATCAACTAATTCTGTTGGTCTCCATTCTCTCTGACTCAATCTTTCTCTTTTCATCCTGACTTCCTCCATCTTGAGAAACTTTTTAAAGGGGTAGCCCTTGTACAAGAAAAAAACCAGTTGTTAACTTCCAAATTAACAACTCTTGGAAATGATCTACCCAATCCAGCATCTCCAGTAGTCCTACCAGTACAACCTGAAATCAAAATGGCTGGACGTGTCCTAGAGGAAATAGGAGAATCATCTGAAACAAAAAAAAAGAGAAAAGAATGATATGATTTTCCATATAAAGCTGCAAGAAATTCTGGCCCATATATCAGCTATTCCTCCCACAAAAGTCCTTTTAGAAAATGGACTAAGAATCTTGGGGAGATTGATGTGAAAATGGAAAACCCAGATTTATCCAAAGGATATGGCAATACATTGGTAGTCAACTTTGACTGCATGGACCAAGATGAAATCCTTCAAGCCTTCCAGAAATTGAATGCATAGGCACTCCAAAAAAGAGCTGAAGAAAAATCTAGTTGGACAGATATTGTAACCCAAATCTCATGGGATTTTACAGGGGTTGCAAAATTATGGTGCAGAAATATTTCCTAATAAAATAAAGAAGAAATAATGAATGATGTAGATCCTTTAAGCACTATGTTTACTGCTTTAGTAAACGAATTTCTAGGTGTTGCTCCACCTGAGGTAGAGCACCATGCACAACTCTTCATGAGCCAAAGATTGTGTAATCTAGACCTGCTCCATGACTACTACTGTACAATGAAAACCATGTTGTACAAAATAGCATATCATCAGAATATTGCCTACTTAAGGCACTATATTGCTTCAATGCTAGGAAAAGTTTCTGAATTAGTTAACATATATTTGGCCATGAACAAGATCCAATTGGACTCTTTATATTTTACTTCTTTGCACCAGAAGATACTTACTACACTCCAAAAAGAATGTATCTCTTACCGAACAAAGAAAAATATGACAAAGCAGTTCAACTTTAATCCAGCTATCTGTGATACTTTCAGAGAAACATATAATTATGGATGTTTCCAAGGAATTCCAAAGAAGCACTCAAAGAAGAAAGACTGCCATTGTTCCAAACCTGATAAGTTTGCAAAGAGAAAATCTTATAATTGGAACAGACCAGACAAAAATCCATATAAAAGACAGCATGGCAGGTCTCCTAAGCAGAAAGACAAATATGTCTTTAGGAGAAGAAAATTTCTAAGAAAAACCACAACTTGCTATATTTTCAACAGGAAGGATCATTGGGCCAACAAATGTCCCAATAAAGAAAATAGAGCTCATGTAAAGATAGCAGGAATGTTTTCTACTAATCAAAATCCCATTGATTGGGATCTAACAGATTCTTCCTCTTCAGACATTGAACAATTTTTTGTGTATAGTTCTAACTTAGACTCAGATATTATTGATGAGTTACAGTTCAAGAATTTGAATATTCATTCTACTTCTGATGATGAATGTTCATATTTGAGTCATTGTTTCATGTTCTCTTCTCACAGTTCCATACAACAACAGATTCATGATCTTCAAAAGCAAAAGGATAATCTAGCACCTGACACCTTCCTTCTGAAAAATAGGCTCCAATCAAAGATTGATGATCTAGTCAGACAATTGCCTCTTGTTCAGAGTAAACAGTTTATATATGAAGAGAATGAAATCCCTCATGAAGAATGGTCCAAACCAGAATATGCTAGTATTCAGTCTTAACCAACTAGACAGACTGAAGCTGACATCCTAATTGAAATCCGACAAGTTGAAAATGATCTCCACCTTAAAATATCTCAGATGCAAACCCTGGCCAGCCAAATCCAAGCATCTATAGTAGAACTGGATCATCTAAAATCTCGATTTACTACTCTCACTATTGCCTGAGCATAATCAAATCAACAAGAAAATTTTCCTAAACTTCTTCCACCTGAAGAAACTGATAATTCTTCTCTCCTTTCTCTTGACATAAGCCTCATTGGAGACCGCATGGTCATAACTGTTGGCATTAAAGTTTCTGGTTACAAAACCTATTCTCTAGATGCCCAAGTTGATACAGGAGCCATGAGTATTTGCTGCAAATACAAGTCCATCCCATCCTATTACTGGCAGCCAACTCAAATCTAGTTTCGAGCAGTCAATAAAGAACTTATCTCCATTAAGCACTTCTCTCCTGATTTTCCACTTTTCCTAGATGGTATAGTAACATATGTTACTTTGTATAGTTTGGATACAGGTGCTGATCTTCTTTTAGGGAAATATTTTGTCAAAATACACATGCCTCTAATCGTAAATACTAATTCTTTATGTTTAACAGTACAACAACAACAAGTTAATCTTCCTATGAAAACCAACTATGTTATACGTATCTCTCCTGATACCCTAGATACTATTAAAGAAGCTCTCCAAGATCTGGCAAGGATTCAGAAGATTGTCAGACATGTTGATATCCATGGACAATAAATTCTCAAAGACATTGTCCAGAAACTAAAATATGAATGCACATATGACTTTCCTGATGCATTATGGACAAGAGAGAAGTATTTTGTTTCTYTCCCCTACAAGGAAGGGTTTAAGGACACTCCATAGAAGGCATCTGCAAATAACATGAGTCCTTCAGAGCAAGCTCTGTGTCAAGAAKAAATCCAACATCTACTTGACAAACATCTTATTGATCCCTGCATGAGTCCATGGGTTTGTCCGACATTTTATGTCAACARGCATTCTAAACAAAAGAGAGGTAAGAAAAGACTGGTTATTAACTATAAGGCACTTAATAGTGCCTTGTTACCTYTGAGATATCCATTTCCACATAAAGAKATTTTATTTAGAAAAYTTGCCTATGCAAATGTTTTCAACAAGTTCAACCTCAAGAGTGGTTTTTGGCAACGAGGAATTTCTCCTGAAGACAGGTACACGACTGCTTTTGTGGTTCCRCAGGGAAATATCAATGGACAGTCATGCCTTTCGGTTTGATCAATGCACCTTCAGAGTTCCAAAAKCATATGGAGGATATCTTCAAACCTTTAAATTTTGTTCTTGTCTATATTGATGATTTACTTATTTTTAGCCGAGACGTTAATGAACACAAAAAACATCTTGATGAATTCCATTCTTTTGTTTTTAAGTGTGGTTTGGTACTCTCCAAGTCATCAGACAAATTTGTAATATGATAAACTAATATTGAGTATCTAGGACTGTATATATCCAAAGGAAGTATCCAGCTGCAACCTCATGTATTAAAGTCTCTACTTTAGTTTCCTAATTTTTTGCTTGACATAAAGAAAGTTCAACGTTTTCTTGGGTGTTTGAACTATATCAGACAGTTTTATGAACACCAGGCTAAAGACACAAAAGTACTCCAACRACGTCTTAAGCTAGGATCCAGCTGGGATATTTCAATGACCACAACTGTTATAAGAATCAAGGAGAATATTCAAAATCTGCCACCTCTACAGTTGCCTAACATGAATCTTCCTTTTATTATGGAAACTGATGCTTCTAATGACTTCTGGGTAGTAGTTTTACTTCAGAAACACTCTCACAGAGATGAAGTATGTTCTTATACAATTGGCACATTCAATCCTACTGAATCAAAATATCCATCTTCTCACAAAGAGATCTTGGCGGTTAAAAAGGGAATCAAAAGATTAAGATTGTTCCTGAAACGTGTTAGATTTACAGTCAAAACAGACCTCAACCACATGAAAGGTATGTTGCATAGCCACTGGTTGCTTGAACAAGGAAATTCCCAAGTTCTCAGATGGGCTTTATGGTTAGATGGTTTTTATTTTGACATCATCTACAAATCTGGGGCCGAGAATTATTTGGCAGATATGGTTTCTAGAGAAGGAGCCTGCAAAGATTTAAAAATGATTTCTTATCAAGGATCAAGCTCCAACACCTCTTCTTCCACCTACCCCATTATTGTATGTTCAAATTGTTCAATTCAGCTATGTTGGGAATGTTTTTCACAACTTCTACACACCCTGACACCAGAACTTCAACAGAACATTCTTCATAGATGGGCCAATTCTTGGGCTAGAACAACTATCTATAACTATACTTGGAAAAGGGTTAAAAATGATAGGATTCTTTTTGGACATACTCATCCACCTCACCAACTCATACACTATGCCTATATATTTGATCCCAATCCACGATGGATAGATTATTTTACAGTCCATCGGTTTGCTAAGTCCTACAGAATTGTAAGTATCATCATGTATTGCGAAGATATCCAGAGTCCATTTAGACTGTGGAGCCCCTGGTTCAATTTACTTCTTCAGCAATATATACCAAGAGTTTATGCCCCGAGGCATGCTACTCCTTAGCTATTATTATCATTTTTGCAGATCGAAATGGTAGAAACAACCTTAAATTATGATACACTTCACTTCAATCTTTTGTATAAACGTGTTTTTTATAATTGAGGTTTTACAAGTGATCACAAGTTGGATTTCTTTCCCTCATATGATTTGTATGGAGAATTTTATCTACCATCTCATCTCCAATATTCCTTCATGCAACACTCGCCATTCTCCACCTGTTTCCGAGAACATGAACCCATTTGGATGCATGATTTGGTTCTAGGCATTGTACCACCCATACCTGATGATGGTAATGACATCTATGACAACGATGATGAAGTCTATTCTCCACTAAGCCATGATAATTATTATTCTGATTGAAATTGATACTTCACATGGCCTTCACATGGCCTTCATATGGCTTGGTCTCTTACTTTGTAAAAAGCATCTTACTTTTGGCATTTGTACTTTGTCTTTTAGCTCCTTCCCTGTGAAGGAATATTGTCATTTCTGCTTTTATCTTTGTATGAGGCTTTAGTGGGTTCCCTCCTAAAAAGACTCTCTCCACTGTAGATTTAATTTGATGATTATTGTATGCTGCTTTCATGGATTCGGGCGATCGAATCTCCACTTTGTGTCTAGTCCATGTCGGACCTGTGTCTGGGAAAAACTCTATATATACAGAGTTATTTCCTCTTTGTAAGCATCGGGTTTTAGAGAAAGTTTCTAATATAAAGAAAAAGTGTGTTTTTTATCTCGGGTTCTCTTTTCTTTGAAGTTATTAGTCATTTATATCTTTTCTTTACAAATTATATCCAGCAGGTCATTCAAAGAAAATATATAAATGACTAACAACTTCAAAGAAAAGAGAACCCGAGATAAGAAAACATACTTTTTCTTTATATTAGAAACTCGCTCTAAAACCTGATGCTTACCAAGAGGAAATAACTCTGTATATATAGAGTTTTTCCCAGACACAGGTCTGACATGGAATAGACACAAAGTGGATATTCGATCGCTCGAATCCACGAAAGCGGCGTACAATAATCATCAAATTAAATATACAGTGTGGAGATTCTTTTTAGTAGGGAACCCACTAAAGCCTCGTACAAAGATAAAAGTAGAGAGGACAATATTCCTTCACGAGGAAGGAGCTAAAAGACAAAGTACAAATTCCAAAAGTAAGATGCTTTTTACAAAGTAAGAGACCAAGCCATGTGAAGGCCACGTGAAGTATCAATTCCGGTCATAATCATAATTATCATGGCTTAGTGGAGAATAGACTTCATCATTGTTGTCATAGATGTCATTAGCATCATCAGGTATGGGTGGTACAATGTCTGGAACCAAATCATGCATCCAAATGGGTTCATGTTCTCGGAAACAGGCAAAGAATGGTGAGTGTTGCATGAAGGAATCTTGGAGATGAGATGGTAGATAAAATTCTTCGTAGAAATCATATGACGAAAAGAAATCCAACTGGTGATCACTTGTAAAACCCCAATTATAAAAAACACATTTATACAAAAGATTGAAATGAAGTGTATCATAATTTAAGGCTGCTTCTGCCATTTTGGTCTGCAAAACTGATAACAATAGTTGAGGAGTAGCATGCCTCAGGGCAGAAACTCTTGGTATATATTGCTGAAGAAGTAAATTGAACTAGGGGCTCCATAGTTTGAATGGACTCTGGATATCTTCGCAATACATGATGATACTTACAATTCTGTAGGACTTAGCAAACTGATGGAATGAAAAATAATCTATCCATTGTAGATTAGGATCAAATATATAGGCATAGTGTATGTGCTAATGAGGTGGATGAGTATGCCCAAAGAGAATCCTATCATTTTTTGTCCTTTGCCAAGTATATTTATAGATAGTTGTTCCAGCCCAAGAATTGGCCCATCTATGAAGAATGTTTTGCTGAAGTCTAGTGTCAGGGTGTGTAGAAGTTGTGAAAAACATTCCCAACATAGCTGAACTGAACAATTTGAACATACAATAATGGGGTAGGTGGAAGAAGAGGTGTTGGAGCTTAATCCTTGTTAAGAAAGCATTTTTAAATCTTTGTAGGCTCCTTCTCTAGAAAGCATATCTGCCAAATAATTCTCGGCCCCAGATTTGTAGATGATGTCAAAATCAAAACCATCTAACCATAAAGCCCACCTGAGAACTCAAGAATTTACTTGTTCAAGAAACTGCTGCCTAGAAGTCATTAGAAGCATCATTTTTTAGAATAAAAGGAAGATTCATGTTAGGCAACTATAGAGGCGACAGATTTTGAATCTGCTCCTTGAATCTTCTGACAGCTATGGTCATTGAAATATCCCAGCTGGATCCTAGCTTAAGACATTGTTGGAGTAATTTTGTGTCTTTAGCCTAGTGTTCATAAAACTTTTTGATATAGTTCAAACACCCAAGAAAATGTTGAACTTGCTTTATGTTAGGTAGAAAATCAGGAAATTGAAGTAGAGCCTTTAATACATGAGGTTGMAGCTGGATACTTCCTTTGGATATAAACARTCCTAGATACTCAAAATTAGTTTGAAATATTACAAATTTGTYTGGTGACTTGGAGAGTACCAAACCATGCTTAAAAGCAAAAGAATGGAATTCATCAARATGTTTTTTGTGTTCATTAATGTCTCGGCTAAAAATAAGTAAATCATCAACATAGACAAGAACRAAATTTAAAGGTTTTAAGATATCCTCCATATGATTTCAAACTCTGAAGGTGCATTAGKCAAACCGAATGGCATGAATTCCCATTGATATTGCCCCATGCGRAACCACAAAAGCAGTCTTGTACCTGTCTTCAGGAGAAATTCCTAGTTGCCGGAAGCCACACTTGAGGTTGAACTTGCTGAAAAAATTTGCATGGGAAAGTTTTCTAWATAAAATCTCTTTATGTGGCAATGGATATCTCAGAGGTAACAAGGCACTATTAAGTGCCTKATAGTTAATAACTAGTCTTTTCTTACCTCTCTTTTGTTCAGAATGCTTGTTGACATAAAATGCCGGACAAGCCCATAGACTCATGTAGGGTTCAATAAGATGTCTGTCAAGTAGATGTTGGATTTCTTCTTGACATAGATCTTGCTTTGAAAGACTCATGTTATTCACAGATGCCTTCTTTGGAGTGTCCTTAAACCCTTCCTTGTAGGGGAGAGAAACAAAATACTTCTCTCTTGTCCAAAATGCATCAGGAAAGTTTGATGTGCATTCACCTTTTAGTTTCTGAACAATGTCTTTGAGAATTTATTGTCCATGGATATCAACATGTTTAACAATCTTCTGAATCTTTTCCAGATCTTGGAAATTTTTTTCAATAGTATCTGGGGTATTAGGAGAGATACGTATAACATAGTTGGTTTTCACAGGAAGCTTAACTTGTTGTTGCTGTACTGTTAAACATAAAGAATCAGTAGTTATGATTAGAGGCATGTGTCTTTTGACAAAATATTGCCCTAAAAGAATATCATCACTTGTATCCAAACTATACAAAGTAACATATGTTACTATACCATCTAGGAGAAGTGGAAAATTAGGAGAGAAGTGCTTAATGGAGATAAGTTCTTTATTGACTGCTCGAAATTGGATTTGAGTTGGCTGCTAATAATAGGATGGGATGGCCTTGTATTTGTAGCAACTACTCATGGCTCCTGTATTAACTTGGGAATCTAGAGAATAGGTTTTGTAACCATAAACTTTAATGCCAACAGTTATGACCATGCGGTCTCCAATGAGGCTTATGTCAGGAGTAGGGAGAGAAGAATTCTCAGTTTCTTCAGGTGGAAGCAATTTAGGAAAAAAATCTGATTGATTTGATTCTGCTACGACAATAGTGAGAGCAGTAAACCAGGAGTTTAGATGATCCAATTCTACTATAGATGCTTGGATTTGGCTGGCCAGGGTTTGCATCTGAGATCTTTTAAGGTGGAGATCATTTCGACTTGTCAGATTTCAATTAGGATGTCAACTTCAGTCTGTCTGGTTGGTCGAGACAAAATAGTAGCATATTTTGGTTTGGACCATTCTTCATGAGGGATTTCATTCTCTTCATATGTAAACTGTATACTCTGAATAGGAGGCAACTGTATGACTAAATCATCAATCTTTGATTGGAGCCTATTTTTCAGAAGGAAGGTGTTAGGTGCTAGATTAGCCTTTTGCTTTTGAAGATCATGAATCTGTTGTTGTATGAAATTGTGAGAAGAGAACATGAAACAATGACTCAAATATGAACATTCATCATCAGAAGTAGAATGCATATTCAAATTCTTGAACTGTAAATCATCAATAATATATGAGTTTGAGTTAGAACTGTACACAAAAAAATGTTCATTGTCTGAATAGGAATAATTTGTTAGATCCCAATCAGCAGGATTTTGATTAGTAGAAAATATTCCTGCTATCTTTACATGAGCTCTATTTTTTTTATTGGGACATTTGTTGGCCCAATGATCCTTGCTGTTGCAAATATAGCAAGCTATGGTTTTTCTTGGAAATTTTCTTCTGCTAAAGACATATTTATCTTTTTGCTTAGGAGACCTGCCATGTTGTCTTTTATATGGATTTTTGTCTGGTCTGTTCCAATTATAAGATTTTCTCTTTGCAAACTTATCAGGTTTGGAACAATGGAAGTCTTGCTTCCTTGAGTGCTTCTTTGGAATTCCTTGGAAACATCCATAATTATATGTTTCTCTGAAAGTATCACAGATAGATGGAGTAAAATTGAACTGCTTTTTCATATTTTTCTTTGTTCGGTAAGAGATACATTTCTGCTAGAGTGCAGTAAGTATCTGCTGGTGAAAAGCAACAAAAGATACAGATTCCAATTGGATATTGTTCATGGCCAAATATCTGTTAACTAATTCATGAACTTTTCTTGGCATTGAATCAATATAGTGCCATAAGTAGGTAATATTCTAATGATCTGCTATTTTGTACAACATGGTTTGTATTGTACAGTAGTAGTCACAGAGCAGGTCTAGATTTCACAATCTTTGGCTCATGAAGAGTTGTGCATGGTGCTCTGCATCAAGTGGAGCAACACCTAGAAATTTGTTTACTAAAGTAGTAAACATAGTGCTTAAAGGATCTGCATCATTCATTATTTTCTCGGGAAAGTTTTTCGCACCATAATTTTGCAAACCCTGTAAAATCCCATGAGATTTGGTTTACAATATCTGTCCAATTGGCGTTTGTTTCAGCTCTTTTTTGGAGTGCCCATGCATTCAATTTCTGGAAGGCTTGAAGGATTTCATCCTGGTCCATGCATTTAAAGTTGACTAGCAATGTATTTCCATATCCTTTGGATAAATCTAGGTTTTCCATTTTCACATCAATCTCCCCAAGATTCTTAGTCCATTTTCCAAAAGGACATTTGTTGGAGGAATAGCTGATATATGGGCTAGAATTTCTTGCAACCTTATATGGAAAATCATATGATTCTTTTCTCTTTGTTTTTTCTACAGATGGTTCTCCTAGTTCCTCTAGGATAGGTCCAACCATTTTGATTTTAGGTTGTACTGGTAGGACTACTGGAGAAATTGGATTGGGTAGATCATTTCCAAGAGTTGTTAATTTGGAAGTTAACAACTGGTTTTTTCCTTGTACAACGGCTACCCCTTTCAAAAGTTTCTCAAGATGGAGGAAGTCAGGATGAACAGAGAAATATTTGAGATAGAGAGAATGGAGACAAACATAATTAGCTGATCTAGAAGAAAGGGTACTGGAATAATTAAATTTGAAACCTTTTGTATCAACACGAACATAGTCAAGCAGAGAATCTGGTTTGGCTACATTAGTTTGGAATCGAGAGATAGCAAGATGAATAGTGGAGAGTTGTGCAATTATTTCATCAATCCTGGATGTTAAGGCCTCATGGCCGTCTTGAAGTGTTTCTACAAAATGGTGGATCTTTTTACTATGCTCGATCAAGGTAAAAACATCCTTGGCTACTTCATCAAGGTTTTGGGTCAAACAAACTGACTGGTAATTGATATAATTTTGAAGTTTGATTTGCTCAGAAGGTTCTGCTGCAGTAGGATGATGCAAATGGATGAATTGGAGATTTTCTTGCAGTGTTCCATTAGAGAACTTTGGAGTGCACTTACTAGGTCCAAGGGACTTCTGTGGAAGTAATGCAAAGGATGTTGTCTCTCTAGAAAACATTTTGAGTTCATGAACTGCTTCAAGAAGTTGTTTACAAATTGTGCAATTTACATGTTGGCCTCTGTGGGTAAGTGACCCTTGATTTGGTAGAACTTGGTATTTAGAAGTAGAAGGTTTGATACAAAACTCACAGGAACTACTAGAAGTGGAAGACTGTTGTTTATGTATAGGGGAACTATGTACAGACTGTCTACTAGCAACTGGAAATGGTGTATGGATAGGTGATTTTGAGATCTGACTATGACGGAGTTGTTGTAATAGTTGTGGGTTGGTGAACCGCAGACTACTACTTCCATCAGGATTTGGTGTTACTCTTAACTGTGTGGGAGTTGTCATGGCCAACTGTGGATATTTCTGGGACAATGGCTGATAATCACTACTCCATTCTTCTGGTAGAGTAACTTGGCTGAATCCCAACTGAAATGGTGTAGTATTGTCGGGATCAACTATGACACCTTCTTTTAATGCTCGTTTGGTTAACTTGGGATTTATGGCAAGCATGGTGGAGAAAACAACGCGTAAACATATAGTTGTATGTAACTGGGATATATGGGCTTGATCAACAACATTGAAACCGTGAAACTAGATGAACGCTTGGAGCAACTCATTTATAAAAGGGTCAGTTAGAGAGACTTGATATCTGGGGACAATCGAGGACCAAGCTGGTCCATTGTTTAATGAACTTTGGAATCTGCCAATTAATGCATCATTGGAATCGTTCATTCAGGTATCGAGGACACAGGTCAGACATGATGTATTTAGACCAGGTCACACCAATGGATTAATGCCGAATTGAATAAGACCAATATGGATATAATTATATGCATTTTCTATTCCCCATTCAATGTCATCTCTTTTAATCAAAGGAATTTGATAAACACTCTGGGAAAGAGAGATTAGGATATTCACAGACGTAAAGAGAAACAAACTTGCAGCATGAAATCAGAACATGGGAAGATCGTAAATTTTTTCTACATCTATCTCTGGTAGAAACCAGTTTGGCTGAGGGTCAAATTCTTGAGATATGATGCGGGAGTTATACAATGGTTCATTTGTTGTTTTGTTGACTAGATTATTCAACCGCGACCATCGTTTATTATGAGCATCTCTTCTAGATTGAGAAGAAGTAGATAATGCAGAACTGAAATCAAAACTTGTATTGGGATCCATTATAACTTTAAGAGATAATGAAAATTGAATACACTTGGTAAACTGCAATGAGTTTGCAGAACTTGATCTATTGCTCCAGACACCCTAAACGGCTTCTACACCTTCAGCGAGACTTACACGATTTGTCGATCCTCTAGCTTTCACCCTTAGCAGGTGAATCTCTCAACACTACCCTCTTGGAAAATTGGAAACACAGAACAAGAATAGAGTACAATTCGCACAACCCTTATGGCTCTGATACCATTTACAAATTATATCCAGCAGCTCATTCAAAGAGAAGATATAAATGACTAATAACTTCAAAGAAAAGAGAACCCAATATCATGAAATTTTGTGCAACTTTTGTATTCCTCGGATAGATATTTCCAACAGGCTATCATACACCTAAAATAGAGATCGTAAGCAAAAGTTACGACCTCGAGAAGTTGATGTACTAACTTACCCAAATGGGGCCCACATGACTTTTGGTGCTTCATCTCCTAGGGTTGGGTTTTTCGATGTTTAGAGTTTTTGAAACTCTTGTTTATTGTAAAAAGGCCTTGAGAGCCTCATTGTAATCATCTTCTTGCAAATGAGCACGGCCGTCACATCTCTTCTCAGAGATAAGCCACCACCATTCCAACAATCTTGTTTTCCGCTGCATTTTACAGTTTCAACTTATTTCCTTATTGAATAGAAAACCAATTTTACTGTATCTCTGTTATTTTGTGTTAAGAATTTGGTAATAATCTATAGTCATTTCGCTCTTCTCATAAAATTTGGATCAGTGGTATCAGAGCGGTCTTCTCATTGTCATCTTAATGCATGTCCCCAATGAGGTTGGAGTACAAAGATTTGGGTCTCGAGCTTGTTTCTCTTGAGGAAAAAAGCTCTCACACACCTAAGAAACCTCTCATGGAAGGAGAAAATAAAGATGATGGGACAAGAGATCCTTTGAAACTGTTTATTGAGTAATCCCTCACACAACAAAGGAATGAGATGTTGGATAATTTCATGCAAATCCTTCGATGACTACCAACAGGCGACACATTTTCTTCGAGCTGAGGCACCACCCCCTTCAAGGTACAAATAAACTTCGATATTCCTATATTTGAAGGTCAGATAGACATATATGTTGTAGACAAGTGGTTGAATCTACTAGAAGGGTATTTCTAGTGGTTGAATCCTCAAAGCCATTCCCCATGTCAAATATTGGAGGGAAACTTTCTGTGAGCAAAAGGAAATAGAGGAACCCTCATTATTTACAGTCATGGCCACCTGGGAATCCTTCAGGGATGCTATTAAGGAACAATAATACCCTGTCAGAAGTTATGACGAATTATATACCAAACGGACCACACTGCGGCAAGAAGGAGACCAAGCAGTGATAGATTTCACAAATATCTTCCATACCTTGTGCACCAATATGGGTATCAAAGATTCAGAGAGACATCTGGTGCTCAAGTATCGCGGTGCTCTGCATAGCTACATCCATACTGAAATGGAATATCTGGACATCTCATCCTTGGGCACGGCCTACCGATATGCCGTCAAAATCGAGCAGAAGATCAAACAAAATACTCGACAATTTGGGTCTGGAAACCTCGCACAACAAAAGCCAAGAAAGGGTGGCCCCAACCCACAAAAAAAAGGATAGAGCAAAGATGGACAATATCAAGACAACTATTCCAAGACGCAAGCAAAGAAGGACATTAGAAAGATAAAGAAAGATAACGAGAAGTGGTGCGACTTCCATAAGAGCCCTTGGCATAACATTGCTGACTTCAGTAAGATTGATTTGAAGTCTGGCTACCACCAGGTCCCGATAGAACAAATAGATGTATGGAAGACCACCTTCAAGTCAAAGGAAGGCCTTTTTGAATGGTTGGTCATGCCCTTTGGTCTGACAAATGC
>JZKD02S2324446.1:0-15045 GCA_000966675.3 Picea glauca | reverse complement strand
AAAGCATAGGAGATTTGGAGTGGATGAGATGAAGGGAGAAATGAACAAGATTAAGCCTCCTACATTTTATGGAGAACACAAGAAGGAGGAAGACATCGATACATGGTTTCTTGGCATGAGGAAATATTTCCAACTGTAGAATTATTCCTGTCATGCAGAAGGAAGAATTGCAATGTATCAACTGAAAAGAAAAACATCCATGTGGCGGGATCATCTTGTGCAACTGAAACACATCAGAGAGAAGGATATTACTTGGAAGGAGTTCAAGAAGTATTTTTAAAAGAAATACTTAACTAAAATACACTATGACAGAAAAATGAAAGAGTTATTTGAACTCAAGCTGGGTAGCATGTCCATTGATGAATATGAGCAAAGGTTTTTGGAATTATTAAAGTATGTGTCATTCATCAAAGATGAGACTGTCAAAATTCAAAGGTATTTGAGTGGACTACCACCTTCCATTGGGGGGAATATTCAGTATGATGACCCTAATACTATGGAAGAAATGATAAGGAGAGAAAAATGCTTGTATGAGCAACAATATGAAAACCTACTTTTCAGAAGGCTTTGGATGACCAGAAGAAGTTTAAGAAAGAGTAGAGGTAGAAGGAAAACAAACCTCCCTTTTTTAGAAAGAGTCCTCAAGGACAGTTAGGTTTTAGATATCTTAGGAAGGATGAAGTAGGTGGGAAATTGCCAAGGCAAACACCTATAGAATGTTGGGGTTGTAAAGGAAATCATAGGTACAGAGACTGCCCCCACAGAAATGACAAAGTGAGAACTGTCCACAATGTTCAACAGGATGAAACAGTGGAGGACATGGGAAGAAGTGTACCAAGGATCTATGCAGCCTTGGACAACAAGCAAGTTGAATTTCAATCACACATGATTGAAGTGGAAGGTATGATCAACAACTATGCCTTTATTATTTTAATTGATTCAGGGGTTAGCCATAGTTATATAGATCCTAGAGTGGTGGAAATTTTGCAATTACCAAGAAGCAAGCATGAGAAATCTTGGTTAGTGAAGTTGGCTACAGGAGCCAAGAGAAAGGTTGTTGAGTTGGTTAAGTCATGTCCAATGGACATGAATGGAATGAGAAAAAGGGCTAAATTGAACATTCTGCCTTTAGGTTCTTATGATTGTCTAATTGGGATGGACTAGTTGGACCAACACCACGCCATCCTAGACTGTCATAATAAGGCATTTACTTTCCTGGATGAGGAGGGGAATCGAAGAATAGTCCAAGGAATTCCCATAGTTGTTGTTGTCAGATAAATCTCAACAATGCAGTTGAAGAAGTGCTATAGGAAAGGCTGCCAATTATTTGCAGCCCATGTAGAGGAAGCATCTAAGGATAAGGTCTCAAATATTGAAGACCATGTGGTACTAAAGGAGTTTGAGGATATATTTCAAGAGGTACCAGGATTACCCCTAAAGAGTGATATTGACCTCTCTGTAAACTTGATGCCTGGAGCAGCCCTAGTATCGAAAACTCCTTATAGAATGAGTACACCAGAGCTAAAATAACTGTAATTGCAACTTGAAGAGCTTCTAAAGAAGGGGTACATACACCCAAGTGTGTCGGCTTTAGGTGACCCAGTCCTGTTCATGAAGAAGAAGGATGGAATGTTGAGACTGTGCATCGATTTCAGGCAGTTGAATGAAGTAACTGTAAAGAACAATTATCCTCTACTGAGAATCGATGATCTTTTTGACCAGTTGAAGGATGCTAAGATATTTTCGAAAATAGATCTTATATCGGGTTATCACCAAGTAATAATAAAGGATGAAGATGTCAGCAAGACCACCTTCAGAACAACGTATGGTCACTATGAATTCACAATGGTTCCATTTGGGTTGTCAAATGCACCGGTTGTCTTTATGTGCCTAATGAATGGCGTATTCAGGGATTATCTAGACAAGTTTGTCATAGTATTTTTGGATGACATCCTAGTGTATTCCAAGTCAGAGGAAGAGAATGAACAACATCTAAGGATGGTGTTTCAAGTGCTAAGAGAGCACCAGTTGTATGCTAAGTTGAGAAAATTCTCATTTTATCAAAAGCAGATCCATTACTTAGGGCATATCATCTCAAAGGATGGGATAGCCATGGATCCTGAGAAGATTGAGGCCATCAGAGAATGGTCAGCGCCAAAGAATGTGACAGAAGTTAGATCCTTTATGGGTCTAGCTAGTTATTACAGAAGGTTTATTGCAGGGTTCTCAAGATTAGCTCACCCTATCACTTCCTTGCAGAGGAAGGAGAAGAAATTTCATTGGACAGAGAAATGTGAGAAAAGCTTCCAGCGATTGAAGCAGTTGTTAAACAATGCTCCAATCTTGAGGATTACAGATCCAAATGTGGATTTCATGGTTTTCACCAATGCATGAAAAGAGGGACTGGGAGGAGTCCTCAGCCAAAATGGATTTGTAATTTGTTATGAATCCATAAAGTTGAAAGAGCATGAAAGGAACTATGCAACTCATGATTTGGAGTTGGTAGCCATAGTTAATGCTCTAAAGAAATGGAGGCATTACCTCATGGGAAGGAGGTTCGAACTGAGAACAGACGATAATGATTTGAAGTATTTGTTTGATCATCCAACCTTGAATGCTAGGCATAGTAGATGGATGGTGTTTCTTTGTGAGTATGACTTTGATATCAAGAATATAAAAGGAAAGGAGAACAAAGTGGCTGATGCGCTCAGCATGACAATGCATGCACTACATGCTACAACCATTAGCATGTACTGATATGATATTAAAGGTAGAATTTCAGAGGCTGCAAATGAAGATTTGCAGTACAGGCATTTGGTAGCAAAGCTACAACAAGGAAAGATGCCACAAAAAGTGGAAAATTATAAATTGGAAACTGACGGAACACTTCTGTACAAGAACAAAATTTTTATATGTAATGCCCAGGAATTGAAATTTATGATTATGAATGAATGCACAATGTGCCTTATGCAGGGCACCCTAAATATCAGAAAACTGTGGCAACAGTCAAGAGCCATTACTTTTGGCCAGGTATGAAGAAAGAAATTGCATAATACAACGCTAGATGTATGGAATGCCAGAAGGTTAAAGATGAGCATAGGCACCCAACAGGGTTTCTACAGCCTTTACCCATTCCTGAATGGAAGTGGGAAGTGGTGACAATGGATTTAATCACAGGATTGCCCAGAACAGACAAGCAACATGATTTGATCATGGTGGTGGTGGACAAGCTTACGAAAGTTGCCCATTTTGTTCCACTAAAGACTACTCACAAGGAAGTTGATGTTGAAGATATTTTTATGAGGGAAATAGCATGATTGCACAATATTCCCAAGACAATTGTGTCTAAAAGGGACCCAAAATTTACTTCCAAGTTCTGGAAGGGGTTGTTCAAAGGATTCAGAAATAATATGAACTTCAACACAACCTATCATCCTGAGTCTTATGGGAAGACAGAGAGAGTGAATCGAGTAATAGAAGACATGCTAAGGATGTATGTGATGGAAAAACCATCCAAATGGGAATACTACCTACACTTGGTAGAATTCGCCTACAACAATGGGTATCAAGCATCATTGAAGATGAACCCATTTGAGGCACTTTATGGTAGAGAGTGCAACACTCCAGTAAGTTGGGATAATCCAGCTGATAGAGCAGTGGTTGGGCAAAAATTGATCAAGGAACTGGAAGAGAAAGTGCTAAAAATTAAGCAGAATTTGAAGGTTGCCCAAGATAGGCAGAAGAGTTATGCTGGTAAGAACAGGACCCACAAAGAGTTTAAATTTCCCTGAAGCTAGGAAATTGTTCGAAGTTGGCAGCCAGATTTTGTGGTCCATTTGAAATCCTAGAAAGGATTGGGTCAGTTGCATATATGCTTGCATTACCTACATCCATTACTGTACATAATGTGTTTCATGTTTCATTGCTTAAGAGATATATACATGATGCTAATCATATAATTGATTGGAATGTGATTTAGGTGGAGCAAGAAGGCGTCTTGCAAGTGCATTTGGTGCACATATTGGATCGGAAATGCAAGCAACTTCGGAATCAATCCATAGGAATTGTAAAATTCCATTGGACCTGGTATGGTCCTGAGGACGCGACATGGGAGCATGAGGATGCTATGCGGGAAGAATACCCAAATCATTTTTAATATTTTGGAAATCTTGTCGATGTTGTGTAAAGGGTTGCACTGAGGACAGTGCAAAAATAAGGGGAGGGGATTGTTATATCCCCAAGGATGAGCCCTTATTGTATTTATGAATTGTAAACATGTTTTGTAGGCTGGTGATCCGAGTGTTGATAAGCTAGTGGGCTTATGTATTTATTAGGCTGTAGAGCCTAGGAGTTAAAGGCCAGGAGCTTGATTTTGTATATGGTTTTATGTGAATCATTAATAAAACATAAAAACATTGTTGTGTGTAGACCGACCACGAAGAAAGAGTGATGGGGGACTAAGTTTCCACAAAGTTAGGTAAGGGAGAGGAGGCTAAGCATTGGGCCTATGGGATAAGCTAAGGGGGATTATCTCTAAAATAGGATAATAATTTATTATTATTTCCTAAAAGGCTAAGGTGGACAATTGTTGAGTGTTGTCCTAAGTTCCTGGGAAGGGAACGTATGTTAAGTGGAGAGCATGCAGCTCCAGGGAGATAGGTGTCGACCTGGGCTCATGGAGATAAAACCCAAGATTCAAACCATGGGGGGGCTTGGTCCTCCATTCTATCGTCTGTTGTCAGAACTGTGTTGTCCCTGCATCTACAACTACATACCCACGCACCCATTCTACCATAATCCACCTGAGTTCATGGGAATCTTTCCCATAACCCGGAATGACTCTGTGTTGAACCTCTGCATAGCTACACACCTCTGAGAATCCTATCCATGAAGCTGACCCATGTATTTTGTGAAGCCTGAGCATCCTATTTTTGTCTTATTCATGTGTATCATAGCTATTGGTTGTTGTGGCCTTGCAGTTCCTTGACTGAGCGTGGCCTATCACCGTCTTTTGTTGCTTGTTGAGCCTTGTTGTGTTCCTTCTGGTGCTGGAACAGAGTTGAAGAAGCATATTGTCAGGCCTATGTGCAACACTCTCTCCAGGTGAGGGAGGTGGTTGTGGTTGAAGAAGTAGGTTTTCAGGCCTATGAGCAACTCTCTCTAGGTGAGAGAGTGTGTTGAGGAAGTGAGAACTCCTAGAAGGGGGCCTGTAGCTGCTACAGAGATCTGAGAATTCTGGTTCGGCCAGTTGCTGAAGAAAGAGGTAAGAGAGATGAAGCAACCAATGGACTATGTGACAGTGAAGGTGTATACTCCTAGGATGGGACAGGCATGTGGGGAATGAGAGTCTGTGAGCAGTGGGCATAAGTGGCTCCTGGGAGAGAATCCTTCCTCATAAACTATGTGTCTTCCTGTTGACCTTGCCTAGCCTAGAATTCCCTTGACCGGTGGAGCTTAGTCCTAGCTCATGGGTGACCTACTTCTGAGAGTGATGAGTAGTGTGGTCTAAGGCTAAGAGGTTCGTGGAAGGTCTAGATGCAGTTGGTGGTTCTATTCCAGTTGAAAAGATAAGTATAATTCATATGCTTAATTTTATGTTATGCATACCTGTGATAATTGAATCTTATCATGTATTTCGTTGTGTATATGAATTATTTTTTATTCTATTTGAATTTGTACAGTAACAGTAACTCTGTTTTATGTGTTTTAAATTTATTAAAATGCATGTTATATATGTGTGTGTGTGTGTGTGTGTGAATGTTCTGCAGTAGTAGCATTATCGGCATGTTGGTGGTTGGGGATGTTACAGTTTGAAACCCATGAGGTATACACAATGGGGTAAATGAACCCAGCGACAAGTAACTTGTCAATTTAGGCTTTGATAGCCACAACTTTTTATGGGTGAAGTGGACGTTATTTTTTATGGACTGGAGCGACATCTGGCCATGTGTCAATGCGATTTTCGATGATAGAATGATTGAGGTTAGGCATCTCTGTATATGACTAGGAGAAAATATATCAGTATTCCTGAAAGAGATCTTTGTAAGCAGTGAGTTCCTCAGGGGAGCATGTGGCGCCAATGGTGATTTCTTCTATGATTCTCGGTTTGATGGAAATGTTGATTTTGACGGTGGGGGAGATATTGGCCATGTTGCCTTCTGCAAAATAATCTAGGGCAAGGATAGGGATGTTGAACCAATATATATGCCCTGATGAAATCAAATACTTGGTTTCGATTGCACATACAGAGGTTTTTCTAGGAGGGTCAAAGGCTTCCCGTGAGAGAAAAATCTCTCGGTGATGGAGCGTATTCCATGGGAAATCAAGGGTAGTGAGTTCCTCTAGGATATCTTCATCGCAGTGAAAAATGTGAGAATACAAGGGATCTGTGGGGGTGACACAAGTGACTATCACAATGTGGTTTTACTCAAGTGGAAAAGACAAAGAGGGGATATCCCAACCATGTTGTGATGGCTCGCTTGACATAAACCAAATATCCAGACACTATGGGGGATAAACTGTGGTAGGGGGTAAGATTTCGTGTGGGAAATGAACCAGAGAATTGTGAGGATTTGGGGGAATATCCCCAAATGGTCTATATATGAACCATAGAGGGGTGGGAATTGCCTTAGGTTCAGGGGAGGAGATATGGATAGTATCTGGAGAAGCGATAAGGGAAGTAACTTGCATCACATGAGGTAAGGTGATTGAATGAGTTTTAATAAGGGTTAATTGACGACGCTAGTATTCAACAATCAAAGGACATTGGTATGTGAAATGAGAAAGTGATTCACAGAGAGTGCAAGGGCACCTCATCCGTCTGGGGACCGAGGTAGAGACATAATGGATGTCGGTGACGTGGGTACCCAAAAGTGGTGGTGTAGAGGGTTCTTGTTGAAAGGTTTGGCATATTGTCGTTAGCGTCTGGAGAAACTGAGGTAGAGTTGGGAAATGATGAGTTTAGTGGCCATATTCTAAATAGATAGCACAAGCGAATTTGGTTCGCATCCCTTTACTTCCTATAGTGGAGGAAGTGTTCGTAGTAGTGGACGTGCTTGGGGAAGCAGTGAGTGATGTGGTTGCTCGAGGGAGTTGGATGAGATCACGTAATTCGTGAAGGAAAGGAAATCTATTAGCGGGGTGTCCCTCTCTTTCATAGAGTGCCCTAGGAGGATGAAATTGGGGAGGAAGTGGAGCAATGGGCTCTTTCTTCTTCCATCTTCCCCCAGTTGTGGAAATGGTGCTGGCAGTTGGGGGTGAGGTTGGATTGGCCGAAGTTAGTACTGGAATCTGCATCAGTATTCCCTTTGAATGAGAAGGGAGATATGGTTGAGGAACCATTGTAAATGGGTGTAGATACCATATAGGGATGGTGAGTACCATGTTGGAAAGGGTAAGCGTTGCGGCTACCTAAAAATAGTGTACTCTTGGTGGGGGTAGAAGAAGGGAATTTGAGTTATGGCTTGGAGAATTGCCTCCAAAACTGGGATTTTCCCCTGGGGGAGGGGGAAATCAGGGATAAGTGGTGTAGTAGGGTTCTCAGAAAATCCATGAGGTAATATTTCTTCAACTGGTGGGACTTTGAGGTGTGGAGAGGCCTCAATGGGAGGAATGGTGTCTCAGGTGTTAGTTCCATTAGAATATAAGACACACACTTGTGTTGAAGGGTGTATGAGAGGTGGTGCTCCATGGTATACCCCCAGCAAGGATGGGTATTTGAAAATGTTGGGACCCATATCAATGAGTGAATAGGAATATGAGCTAGTGCGTACAATAGGTAAGATGTTATCGATGTTGGTGGAGTGGTTAGGCTCATAATGTGTAATTTGGTCAATGGTGACGATTTTCCCGTTTTGGAGGAACATCATTGTTCCAAACATAGAAGAGGCCACTGCCTTCATAGCATACATGTAGCTATGTCTTAACAAGATATTGTAATTGAGTGGGGAATTGATAACCTCAATGTCAATGAGGATCGTTTTTCCCCCGAGTTCGACGAGGACATTTTGAAAGATCCCTTCAGGTGAGGATGGTATACCATCATAGGATCTCAAAGTGATGGTGGATGGTATTATCTCTAGGGAGCCAAGTTTCTGCCATACATTTTTGGACATGATGCATGTGGATTCACCTTCATCAATAATACACAGATGAACCGTGATRTTATGAATCTTGAATGGTATCTAGAAAACTACCAGAGAGGGGAGACGAGGTTCTCCGCTRTCTARCTCAAATGTGATGAGTCTAGTATTAGCCGGGTCAAATGCCCCCTGTAACACCCTGYTTCCCCCAGTTTGTACAAATAACTAGACTGGCCAAGAACTGTGGAAAACTCAGAAATGTGAATATGTGATGTGAATGGACCTTGTGGAAAAGGTCGATGAATGTGAATAATATTATGAATTTATATTGCAGGACTACTGAGAGGGGATATGTTGAAAAAGAGATCACGATGGCTGCARAAAGTYGATGGAGGGCACCTGGAAAGGTGGCCTTAACTTCCACCGACAATCAATACCGTATTTGGACTCCACTGGCCCRGAGAACCAAAAGYGGCTYGCTAGCCCCAAATTAAATGCCTCGCAGGCTGGTAGATAGATGGMTAATTAGAAATTAATGAGGGATAGGGAGGTGAACCGCCCATCCRTAGAGCCGTCARACCTGACCAGYGCGAGGGAAATCRMGCCACACGSAACCTCGCAAGAGGATAAGGCGTGGGGAAGAAKCGATTTGAGGGGYAGACATGAGGGGAGAACTCTGGCGATATGCARAGTGAGTGATAGCAGAGAGGGAGGAGAGGAACCTTTRCTCCTGGTCACTGGAAAACAAAGACGCAGTCTCACAGCATCRTGGTCTCAGCTYGGGGGTGGCTAGTGGTAAATCCGATGGGAGTMGYTGAGCCTACGKTTGGGTGGAAATGAGCACCCCTCTCAGCAGTTACATAACTCCTKGTGTTACTTTATGATAAGTGTTTTTCCTTTGGCTTCTTGAAATATATGTATTCTGACAATTATGCTCAYAAGTTGTGAAATTGTGAATAATTTCAGTATAAGAATGTCTGTATGATATTTTGATCAGTACTGGTAGTTGTATGTTTATAATGGAAAGAMTAYGTATGGATTCTTATTTCATAAGTTTTTATTTATATGCATACTGATCTAATTCAGACTTCACGTCTGGTTCTCGGGAGAGTGATAACCTTATCTGCCTCATATAATACCCTGGGTAAACTTCCCCATAGAGATACCCTTCTTAAACACCCATCAAGAACATGGATAAAGGACGTGAAGGCGCAAGGCCTTAAGAAATCCCTGATAAGTATTGAATCGATGGACGAAATCCCATCAGGATATCGGTGGTCACTCACGACCGTCAGATAGAAAGGAGAAATTGGAGTGTTAAGCACCTTAACCCGAAATAGGTGTTGATCGACGGACAAGATCCCATCGGGAAATCTGTGGTCACCCATGACCATTAGATTGGTAGGAGAAAGTAGGATGTTAAGGCCTTACCACTTTGTCTTTCTGTGTCTTCATGGGTAGCGAAGAGACTGGGATCATAGATCCCCAAGGTCCAGGAGAACAACTGGACCATTGATTTTTCCACGTCCAGGGAGTCGTGGGAGAATGCACAAGTTAGGAACCTGTCTGAGCCATCAGATCTCGGCTAGAAAACCTGACAGCCATTGGATCTGTCAGGAGATACCCAAGGGTCAAACCCCCAGTGAATAGGGGCAAAAACCCTGAAGTAGATCTGGATCGTCCAATTTAAGGAGGCCACGTGTCGCGAGATTACCCATTTTGGGAAAATGAGAATCACGAATTCAGAAGTCCTGGTGACGAGAGATCGAGACTTTCCATGGTGGAAACCCTGAAGCAGTCGTGGACCGTCCGGTTTAAGGAGGCCACATGTCACTAAATTACCCATTTTGGGAAAACAAGAATCATGAATTCAGAAGTCCTGGTGACGAGATATTGGGAATTTCCATGGTTGAAACCCCGAAGCAGTCGTGGACTGTCTGATTTAAGGAGGCCATCTGTCGCGAGATTACCCGTTTCGGGAAAATGGGAATCGCGAATTCGAAAGTCTTGGTGATGAGAGATCGGGACTTTCCATGGTGGAAACCCTGAAGCAACCGTGGACTGTCTGATTTAAGGAGGCTACATGTCAAGAGATTAACCACATCGGGAAACTGGGGATCAAGAATTCGAGAGCCCCGTGGTCAACAGTTCAAACTCTCGTGATGATAAGTCTCGATGAATGGATGAGATTATTTCAGAGGATCTCAGGGTCTATACGATCGTCATATGTGAGGAAGAGATGTCGGCTTTAAGCTGGGGCACGAATGCACATTAGAGTAAGTAGCGAGTAGATCTGGATGGCCAGAGTCCACCCACCCAGATCGGCAGATGAGGATTCATTCCGGATCCCCCCTTCCATTCTACCTTTAAGGNGGGGGGGGGGGGTCCGGATTCGAACACGCAACTCTTGAATGGTTGGGATTAATTCGCCTTGATCAACGGTGCTCATGCGAATTCCAGACCCCCCTTGCCATTCTACCTTTAATGGGGGGGTCCAGAATGGTGTGGCGTGTGAAGTGGGACCCATACCCTATCACATCACCCACCGTGTCGTGCTTCCCTATTGCCACCTATACTCCACTCAATCTCGCGACAGAGCCCATTCCTATTGGCCATTCGCTAACCCTGTTGGGATTTGTCCCTATTGGCCAGTCGCTAACCTTGTCGGGGTTCGACGGTTGCAGAGTCGAACGATTCAACATCTCTTTAGCACCGAGTCACGAATTATTGAGAGGCACCATGGTTATTTGACCTGTGATCATGACCCATGATCACATGGGAGAAGAGAGAGAGAGAGAGAACTAGTTTACGCTAGGCCTCCGTAGATATTTCAGGGGCTTTGATTCTGCAGGAAGCAACAAAAACATTTATTATGGTAGTGGGTGTGTCACACCCCCAAGGCAGAAAATAAGGATTTCCTTTGAGTTAGACGGGTTTGGAAGACCTCCAATACAGACATGGCCGGAGGAGGTTGTGCCAAGTCATCGACCAGACTATAATTGTGTGTTTCCCTATCCTGAGGGTTATTGGCATTCTGTCATAATGGAATGTGAGGGATACGAATGGTAGGTTTAGTGTTAGGGCGTGGAATCATGAAGGGTTGTTTGGATGTATATAGAGCTTCTTCCGAAGTGGTGGGAGTAGATTGAAGGGGTGTGTTGTATTGACGACTGCATGTTTGCCGAAGAATTTCTTCTTCACTAGTGAGGAGGATATTGTGATCCACTGGATTTCCAGGTTGTATGGGCCCTGGGTTTTGACAATTTCCCCTTTGTGGTGGGGCAGGATGTACCTCATGTTGGGTATTCATCATGCCTTGGTATGGAATAGAGTTTTTCAACATGGTCGAGGATGGTTGTTGTAAATATTGTTGTGGGGCCTGCTGAGGGGTAGGCGACGTTGGAGGACGTGTCATGTTCATGGATTATTTCATCCATTTAAAGTCAAAAATTTGGGAGCAATGGTGAGTATAATTTCCATGCTCACCATAAAGAGCGCAAGGGAAGCTTGTCTGAAGGTTGTTGTTGTTCCTCCCTTGGCATTTTTTGTTATTGCCCCCTTGGGGGTTCTGGTTACCTTGATTCTGGTTGCCCGCGACAGGTTGGTTTTGTTGGGGATTATTTCCCCTTGGTCCCGAGTTATTATTGTTTCAGTTTTTTACTTTATTTTTGGCATTATTTGACTGATGGGCCGTATTTTCCATATTCAACTGTTCAAAATTATGAATTTGTTGAATGGGAGAGGGATGAACAAAGTTAACGTCGACATGTGGTTGTCCATGTGGAGGAGCAACCAACTATGGGGGACCAGGAAACGGGAAATACATATTGTTTTGTCGTAACAATCCATAGGGCGCATAGGAAGGTGAAGTGATTTCAATATTTCCCATGTTATATGCTGAGGTAGAAGGGGAAATTGAACTTGGTTGAGAGGTTGATTTCATCATGGGTGTCGGCGAGGGTCCACTCATGGGTGGAGGGGGAGTAACAGGATATGGTTGTTGGTAAGGGGGAGGAGGGTAATAAGATGGCCCTCCATATGGTTGTGGATATTGATGTGCACTATACATGGGTGGTGGTTGTCTATACGGGTTGTGGTGTGTTGTGGTACCAATAAACCCATTCTCCACGTGAGACATGGCAGGTTTGTCCTGGCCAAATAGTATAGGTCTAGGTGCATCAGGTAATATTGTGTTTGAGTAACCTGATTGAGCATAAATGAGGTCAAATTGTTGAGCCTTGCTAATGGTTTCCTCTTTAGATTGGGTGAATGTGGATTCCACATCTTTGGAAAGTATAGATACGAGTGATTTTAGAAACCAATAGAGACATTGTTCTTTGGTGGTTTCTACTTTACATAAACTATGTCGTTGACACCATTCGTGAATGTGGTCGGAAATATGCATAGCTGAGGTTTGTTTTCACTTGGAGAGTATTTCTAAACCAGTGTCATGACAGTATGGTAGTTGAAAAAAGGCCAAAAAGGCTTTGGCCAAGGATTCAAAAGTCACATGGGACCCTGATTTTTCGTCCACATACCATTTGGCTGATGGACCAGTGTGTGTTTGTTGAAATAACCTTAAGCATATGGAGTCATCCATGATTTTGTTTGAAGAGCACCATAAGTGAAAGTTCATGACATGGTTGGCAGGATCTTCACCCAGTTTTCCTTCAAATTTTGGAATATATGAAAGTAGTTTGGTAGGAATATTGGGCCATGTGGGGTCATGCAAAATAGGATAATTTGTGATTTTACTCAAATCCATAATGTTGAGAGATGTCAAGTATGACATGTGGGGTTTTGGTGGAGGATTAGTCCCAGTCATGGTGTGAGCAGGTAGTCGACCTGACCCTTGAGGGGGATTTGGTGGGGTGGTACTTCTCCCTTGAGAAGAATTTTTCCCCCTGCCTTCTTGTGAAGGAGAGGTAGTGGATGGATGGCCTTGGGAATTGGACCCAAGTAAAGTGGAACCAATCAAAGATGATCCCAAAATAGAGGTGCTCACAAGGGTGTGAGATGGTTGAGCCGGTGAGATGGGAAGACTTGGAACTCCTCCTAAAATAGGAGGAAGATTATGCAAGAGTTTGGAACGACGGGGACTTTGTGGGTCCCCTATGATGTCTGACTAGCAAAACTTAATGTGTTAAAATGGTGATGAGAGAAATAAATGAACAAGAGACTTGTATAATTTGGACCTTCACAATATAACTCACAATTTCATGTAATCAAATGAGCATTATACATAAATCAACTGTAAATAAGCATACATGTGGGTAGGTAGATTTTTTCCGCGTGGGGGAACAAATAAAGCAAATGCTCATGTCCTAAGAAGATGTATTGTCCTTCCTCTCAAATAACATTGGACCTTCCAAGAGCACTCAATAGTGGGGTCTGAAGCCACCGGAAGGGGAAATAGTGAAGGATGAAATAATGAGGGGTAGAGGGTGCATATCCCGAAAGAGCTGGCAATATTTCCCAATAGCCACACAAAATCTGATCAAGGTGCAATTGCATCCCACAATCGCCACTTGGGTAGATGTCCTAAATTTGTCTACTAGGTACCTCAGTCAAAGTGCGGGATTTATATTTTCGGCCTCAGAAATGGGTCGCCAATCTGTTGTATCCATTTTGTCACTTGGGTGAGAAAAACAAGGGGACTTGCATGCCTAGTTGGGCCTACTAGACAAGACAGAGGTTAGTGCATGGATTAAACAAACCAAACACATGAAATAAACAACTAAACAAACTAAAACAAACAAGGAAATAAAAAAAGAATGCATAAGAAACTTTTAGAACGATAAACAATCAACCAATGACCAAGATTATGCCATCAATGGATAACTATATTAGTTGGAAAAACACCATAGATAAAAATGAGGACTTATGATTCCCCTCTTCCTCCTTGGGAGGGCTCTTGAGTTCCCTAATGGAGAGATCCTCTTACAATGGAAGAAAAATGGAAAATGATGAAGAAAATCAATGCTTGTTCCCTCAATAGATGAGTGGAATGGCCTATTGGAATGATGCTAGAATGCTCCTAGGAGAAAAGAGGACTCTCAAGGGATAATTGAGGCAGCATAACAATACTATGAAGATATCGGTTTCTTAGTGCACCCATGGCCTCCTTTTATAACATTTATTCAAGGAAATATTCAATTGGTTCTTAGTGTGAACAAGGGGCCTTTTAGGGCACCCTTTGGTCCTTGACCAGCCCCCCATTCAGATTCATCTCACATCTGAAGGTCAAATCAAGTTGGGAGTTGGTCCATAAGTGGTTGGGGGGGTGACAAGAACCAAAAATATGTCGTTCACAGTAGTGCGCGACTTTTCTTGTACATAGTTGTGCATATGGCACATTGTGCACTCTACATGCTTCTTTGGACCGTGCACTGTGTGCATGCTTCCTTTAGTGAGTTTTCCCATGTCAATTTTTGCTAAGTTGTATAGTTTTTTCCTTTTGAAATGCATTTTGGTGTTGCGGGTGAACTAATAGTTGTTTGGCATTGTTGTATTTTTGTAACCATTTGCATGCAATGTTGCGGACAAACTTTCAGTGATGACACTATGGATATCTGAGGATGTACAGATTCGCATGTTCAACAGACAATGGATGTGAGCTCGTGTGGTATCAGACTTGGAGTCTTTGTCTGGAAAGAATACCTTCCTAGTTAAGAGTAGGTGTAAATATGTTTGGTGTAACTACAGAACATATTATTGTATATGTGTTTTATTCAAACCTTTAAAATATTATTATAATTATATTGTACAAGTCGGCTCAACATAAATTATTATATTATTGGTATTTTACTTATAATTGTAAAAATCCCTAGTGTGGCTAGTCGACCCTGCTTTATGGGTTAGTTAGGTCAAGAGTCATGTCTCTTCAAGAGACACTGTTGTGTATAAATAGAGGATAGGTTCCTCTCATTTGGAAACACACTCACACACTTCTCTTGTGCATCTT
>JZKD02S2324435.1:20528-32483 GCA_000966675.3 Picea glauca | reverse complement strand
CTCTCCCCCATGTCAAACATTGGTGGGAAACTTACTGGGAGCAGAGTTCCACAGAGGAGTCTGGAATATATGGGGTTGAGCCCACTTGGGATTTTTTTGTGGATGCAGTAAAGGAGCAGTATTACCCTGTTGACAACTATGCGGACAAATACATGAGATGGACCACACTGCGGCAAGAGAGGGGCCAAGCAGTTATGGAGTTCACCAATACCTTCCATACCTTGCGCACCAAGATGGGTATCAAAGACTCTGAACAACATTTGGTTCTAAAATACCATGGGGCTCTACACTGATACATCCAAACTGAAATGGATTTTTTGGACATCTCATCACTCGGTGTTGCTTATCAATATGTTGTTAAATTCAAGCATAAATTTAAGCACCAGAACAAACGAGAGTTCGGGTCTGCAAATCTGCAACAACCAAAGTATGACAAAGACAACCCTAACAAATAGTCTCCCGAAAACCAGTCCAAGCCACAGGAAAAGAAGGGTCACGAGAAGACAAAGAAGGACACCAAAAAATGGTGAGATTTCCACAAAATCCCCTGGCACAACACTGATAAATGTCTCTCAAAATAGTCATTGGTGGTCGAGATCAAAGACAAGGAGCCGAACCCTAATTTAGAATCTGATTCTGAAAATATTGGTAAATGACAGATCATTGACGCAGACCCCACTTCTATTGTCGTGACCGTGACAATTCAAATAGAAGAACCAATAGATTCTGAAGAGGGGGAGCGCCTTTTTCATTCACATATGTGGGTGAAGGGGACCCCACTACATTTTATTGTTAATAGCGGAAGCCATAAGAACCTCATCTCAGCAGAGGTCGTCAAACAATTGGGATTGTCGACAACACCACACCCGCAACCATACAACATCGGGTGGCTTCGCCAAGGACGAGACCCTCATGTTAGCCAACAATGTCGATTATCATACAACATCCAAACCTTCAAGGATGAGGTATTATGTGATGTTGCCCCACTGGATGTCTGTGATGTCCTCTTGGGCCAACCATATATGTGGAGAGGCCATGTTGTTTATGAATCTCGACCCTGTAGTGTCATTGTTACTTTGGGGGGGCATATCTACAAAATACCAGAGGTAGTTCCAACTATTGTTCCACCTAAACAGTGTCGCAAGGTAGTATCTCATACTGCAAAATTCATCTTCTTCACAATCTGTTCAAAATGGGAACAAAAGGACACTGCAACCACTACAGCCTCGCCCCAAGCACCTTCTATCCAGCAGAAGCAGGTCGACAAGGTTGCAGAAAAGTGAAAAGATTCCTTCTATACATAGGCATCTCATGTATCCAGACTAGTTAAAAAGTTCCAACTCTTCCAACCACATGTTCGTGACAACCTTCAACAAGCTAAGCAACGCAACTTCTCCAACAAGGAAAGCAACTCATCAAGATGCAGATTCAACAAACGTTTTTCCCTCTCCCCCAGGAACTCAATGAAATGGAGACCATTTCTTCCTAAGGAGGGAGGATTGATCCAGGTGGATATCGATGGCCACCCACCTTTTCCAACTGGCTCAAAACAATTTTCTGGCAATTTTGGTAATTTACTATTTTTAGCAGTTTTTAACTTTCGGGGCCATCTTGAGGGCCTAAATGAAGGTTTTTCAGGATCGATATTCTCAATGATATCCGAAGGCATGATTGAGTCCCCAAAATGAATCTCCTCAATGATACCTTTCCAATGGGTTATCATGCACCTAAAACGAAGATCGTATGCAAAAGTTACGACTTCAAGAAGTTGATGTACTAACTTACCCAAACGGGGCCCACGTGACTTTTGGCGCTTCATCTCCTAGGGTTAGGTTTTTGGATGTCTAGGGTTTTTGGCATTCCTGTTTATTCTAAAAATTCCTTCAGAGCCTCAGTGTAATCATCTTCTTACCAATGCGAGTAGCCATCACATCTCTTCTCAGAGATAAGCTGCCACCATTCTAGCGAGTCTTTCACTCTGTATTTTTATAGTCTCTGTACATTTATTTCATTAATAGAAATCATGTATTATTGTATATCAATATTTATGATTGTATCTCTAATACATTTCTGTTATATTATTGAATATATGTGATATCTCTCAGCATTTCTTTATTATATCTTCATCTCATTTCATGTCGATAATAATCCAGATCACAGATGCCTCATGTCCATAGGAATGGAGCATGGTGGTGAGTGCATCCATGGGAGGTCGACTGAGGCAGTCAACGACAAGTTTTGTGATCCCTATCTTATACTTGATGTTGATATGGAATTTTTGCAGGTAGGTGGACCACTTATGATGGCGATCATTCTGCAAATTCCCCTGTGTCTGTATGAACTGCAAAGGCTTGTGATCAGTGTGGATGATTGTCTCCTTTCCCATAATGTAATGTTTCCATTGATGACATGCTTGTACAATGGAATACATTTCCTTGTCATAGGTGGGGTTTTTCCGAACAATATCTGAGAGTGTCTCACTATGGTAGGCTACCAGATGACCGTGCTGAGTGAGAACTGCACCTACAACATAGTCAGATGCATCAGTATCAATATCAAACATTTGTTGCAGATCAGTAAGGATAGTACTGGAGCTTAGCATAAGTGAGGATTCATATTGTCAAATGCTCGGTTTTATTTCTTCCCCCATGCGAACTTCACCCTGTTGATACCCTTGGTTACTTGGCTGAGGGCCCATGCAATATGGGAGAATCCCAACATGAACCATTGGTAGAAGTTGGCCAGTCACAAGAAGCTCTGAAGCTCAGTTAGTTTGGTCACAACTGGATAGTCACGGATGACTTGTATATTAGCTGGCTCAACATGTACCTCATGCTTATCAACAATGTAGCCCAAGTATTTGTTGAATTTTCAATGAGCTATGGCTCATGTATTTTCTTTAAATTTTCTATTTAACTTTTACTTGAACCATAACTATTGTAGAAAACCAAGGTCACAAGAAGAATAACCATGCACAAGAACACAAGAAGTATCCTGGGAAACCCTTTTCAACAAGGGAAGAAAACCCAACCAATCCTTTTCTATATTCTTCAAGAGAAATACCTCCCACACCATCACCAAACCTAACACACAAGAGGGTGTTGTAATTCTCATAATTTGAGACCACAACTTCTGAAATCATGAGATGGCACAATGTTAAGTGTGTTTCCTCAATGGGGATTCACCTTTATTTATATAAGAGTCATCACATCAAATGATTTGTCTATTTGCACAATATGGCCAACCTCAATAACTCAAAATATAATTAATAATTACCATATTAATTATCTTTTACATTATGGTGGGGCTGTCCTATACCCTTTACATCACAAATAGGGTTACAGGTAAGTTTGACTCTCGTACAATATAGAAAGGGATTTCATACACCCACTAGTGCTCAGCCACTAGGGGCACATCCATATTTGCTCAGCCACATGGATGTCCACATCTCTATCTCACTGCATCTCACATGAGAACCACACTCACTAGTTCTCAGCCACTAGGATCATGTTCACCTGTGCTCAACCACGGGCACATCAAAATTAGATTTTCTTTCTCGCTTCTTTACACATGAGAATCATCTCGAGTATCATCTCAACTCTCTACGCATAGGAGGCTAATACATAGTTTCATCTCTGTCTCATAAAAATACACCCAACTCATGGGATTTTCCAAACGTTCACATGTGCTCAGTCACAGGTACGTCCAACTCAACATATCTTCTTTCTCACTACGTTACATGGGAGAATCATCTGGAGTATCATCTCAACTCTCTGCACAGAGGAGAACAATAAACCCATCACATGGGATCCTTCACCCCTCATAGGGGTACACAACATTCCATCTCCATCTCATATAGGAACCACACACCCAACTCATGGGCTTCCTCACTATTGCCTTCCTCACTATTGCACGAAATTGTAGGTAGTCAACGCTCCCTGGTGTATCGTGACAAGGGACTAATCACCTCTCGTGGATCCTTGAAATCTGGTTGTGGTGAGTTTACCAATCACCTGTGGGTTTTGGTGTAATGATAATCGTACTACTAACAATTGGTATCAGAGCTAGAGGTCACGAGTTCGATACACACTCGACTCGCACTGAGGGGGATATTTTTGCATGAAATTTCAAGTAGTCAGCACTCCCCAGTGTATCGTGACAAGGGACTAATAGCCTCTTGTGGATCCTTGAAATATGGCGGTTGTGAGTTTACCAATCACTTACGGGTTTTGGTGTAATGACATCCGTACTACCAACACTCACCCCACATAGGGGCACACAACGTTCCTTCTTCATCTTAGAGAGGAACCACACACCCAACTCATGGGAACACCCAACTCATGATCTTTCTCTTAGGTCGAATCACTTAGTCCGTGTCCTTAAATATGTCTCACGCAGTTGCAATCATCAACACTCCCTCTCAGCTAGGGAGGCATTCTCCACCAAGACAAGTCTCTCATGGAAGAACTCGAAATTCGTCTTGGCTATAATAATCAACACTCCCTCTCAGCTAGGGAGGTAATCTTCACCAAGCGAGTTTCTCACGAAAGTACTTGAAATTCATATTGGCAAGCGGTTTGGTGAAGATACCGGCAATCTACTCATGTGTAGGAAGGTACTGCACGTGTACTATTTTCCTCTGCAACATGTCTATGATATAATGATATTTTATCTCAATGTGTTTCGATATATCATGAAACACAGGGTTCTCAGAGAGCTTCACGCAACTCTTGTTATCACAAATAATAATAAGATCCATCTCATGATCAAATAAATCTGTCAGAATCTTGTGAATCCACACTGCTTCGCGGACTACTACATTCAATGCTATATATTTTGCGTTCCCTGCCCAATTTGCATCGGCATATCCTTCCAAACTCAAGTCTAGACTCTACACTGGAAGAATATCTCAATCCATATCCAATTGTGACTAGTATATATCTCAATACATGCTTCACTGCTATTCAGTGAGTTTGTCTCAAATGACTCATGAATTGAGTAAGTACATGTATATGGTGTTAACCAGATACATCAGTGATCCAATCAGCTATGGATCAATCTCGTCTGAATCATCATCATTCATTTTCTTCAAATACATCACCATCAGTGTAGGCATGGATTTCCATTCTCTCATACTAAACTTATTTAATATCCCCCATGTATATTTTTCTTGACTCAGGAAAATATCATTAGTCCTATGTCATGATTCTTGTCCCAAGAAGTAGTGCATCATACCCATATCCTTCATCTCGAAATCAAAAGTCAAGGCTTGCTTGTATCCAACAACAAGGCTTCCTAAATAAGTCACCAAAATCAGGCTCTCGTTATCAACAATGTAATAATATAGGTTTGGATAAACAACACTCTTTTTGAAACCCAAACTCATCAGGAATCCATCCATCTTCCCGTACCAAGCATGAGGTGTCTACTTTAGTCCATATAGGGCTTTCTTCAACCTGTACACATGGGATTTCTTGTCGTATATCATGAATCCTTCTGGCTACTCGATGTAACCTTCTTCCTCAATATCACCATTCAGAAAGGATGTCTTTACATCCATCCGATGTAGTTTTCAACTCATGGATGATAGTACAGATGGAAGTGCATCGGGCTACTGGATCAATATGTCTCATCATAGTTCACTCCCTCTGCTTGTGAGAATCCTCTAACTACAAGCTTCATTTTGTATTTATCGACACTTCCATCACCTGCATGTCTTTCTGCCTCTTGCAGATTTTTTCAAGCCCATACATGCCTTTTATGGCCTACTACAATGTCCCTAGGAGTATCAATTGGAATAACTGGATCAACTATAATAATGGCTATCTCCCTTTGGACTTTTGAAGAGGAAGAAGGTATTGTCTCTCTTTCTCAATTAGTTTGACTCCTTATGATTCAAGTGACTCCCTCTGAAGTCTGAAGGATAAGCATATTCCTTTGATGTTAACCTGCCTGGAACAAGAAAACAAATGAAAGGAAACAAGACAAGAATATCTCCTAGAGGAGATTCATGCGTACATCTCTAGAATCAAAACATTTTTTGTCACAGGTACAACACCTACTTGTAATGTAGCAACCTTAGAAATGTAGGTTATAGGCATGATAATTTAAAACAATCAAACCTGGAGTCTTCACTTTCATTGTGTTGTTCTTATGAATGCACTGAGATCCCTCTGGGTCCATGATTGCACCAAGGATTCCTTCCTCCTGCAAGTACCCTTATAACAATGATGCAAATAATATATATACAAGTGCATACTTGAGAGTGTACACCAATGGATATTTTGCTTATTTGTTAGTGTCATGATGAGAAACAACATTCCTCACTTGTTTTCCTTGTAGCCACCTGTACCATACAAGTATCTGATGAAGTTTGCATCAACCTTTACTGCTGTAACTAATATGAGAGTATCACATATTAGAAATTATGCCTTTATGTTGGTGATCCAACTTTCTATGACTGTTTTAGTTTATCAACGTCATGTCCATTATTGACATTCAAAAAAAATTCAAACACATTTTTTTAGCTATCCTTGTAGCTCTTGTTGCTACTCAAAACTATTGCCACTTGAATTCAAATCTGTAATTAATGGATTCCTGAATTCGTAGATGACACAATTTGAAATGATGAAATTTCTTTGTTTCTTTTAAACTGTAAACAATCTCTTCTTAAAGTAGATTGCAAGGTCAGTCAATATTGGTTGTCATTATGACCATTATGATTGATAATAGGTCATCCATTCTTGTCCTTAACTTATAAGTAGCAGCCAGTACAAGTTTCCAAAAACAAAGTTTTGTCAATGGCTCATAATCTGGTCTGTAATATGATGACAAGATCGAAATATATATATGTTAAGAGAGGAAGAATACCAATCAATATTCTTAGCGATATGTGGTGCTTGGGGTAGTCAACGTTAGCCCTTATATTTCCCTTCAATTTTCCCTTCATCACAGTTTCAGATCTGTTTATTTTGAGCCTCATAACATGCCCTAAAACTGCCCTTATCTCTACCTCAAAAACTGCCCTAATGATTGACAAAGTTTGTTGAACTGCGGCTACCTTTGATGATAAACAATGTTTGAGTGTTAGGGTATTATTTTATCCCTTTAAACCCTCCTCTCTCAGCACAATACTTTTCCCACAACCCTCATCCTACCACATGAGGCTTACACATCCCTTAACATTCCACAGTCTGCCCACAAAAAGGAGAACAATGATCTTCTATTACCCTCAGACTGAGGTAATCCTTAAACGAGACCTGTGGCAACCTCAATATTCACTTCATAAGGGTCTGACCCTTTCCTCTTTACGGATATGATGTTAGGGTGTTACTACGACAACCTTAATGGGGTCTTTCCCTTGCTGCGGACTTCATCTATGGTCTTCAATAGGGCTCGGCCAGCCTCAACCTTCACAATGAAATTAAGAGGGGTCTGGACTCATCATATACCACTGAATTTTTAAAGAGAGGTTCATCCCTCTTCTCTTCACACCTACAGAAGAGGTTTTTCGTCCCTTACCTTCAAATTTAATGTGCAATGATCTTATTCAAGCCTTCTCTGAAACCATGTTGAATTTTCAATGAGCTATGACTTGTGTATTTTCTTTAAATTTTCTTTCTAACTTTTACTTGAACCATAACTACTGCAGAAAACCAAGATCACAAGAAGAATAACCATGCACAAGAACACAAGAAGTATCCTGGGAAAGCCTTCTCAACAAGGGAAGAAAACCCAACCAATCCTTTGTTATATTCGTCAAGAGAAACACCTCCCACATCATCACCAAACCTAGCACACAAGAGGTGTTGTAATTCTCATAATTTCAGACCACAACTTTTGAAATCATGAGATGACACAATGTTAAGTGTGTTTCCTCAATGGGGATTCACCTTTATTTATATAAGACTTATCAAATCAAATGATGTGTCTATTGGCACAATAGGGCCGACCTCAATAACTCAAAATATAATTAATAATTACCATATTAATTATCTTTTACATTAATTATATTTAACATTATGGTGGGGCTGACTTATACCCTTTACATCACAAATACGGTTACAGGTAAGTCTGACTCTTGAACAATATAGCAAGGGATATCATACACCCACTAGTGCTCATCTACTAGGGGCACATCCATCTGTGCTCAGCCACAAGGATGTCCACATCTCTATCTCACTGTGTCTCACAGGAGAACCACACTCACTAGTGCTCAACCACTAGGATCACGTTCACATGTGCTCAGCCATGGGCACGTCCAACTCAACAGATATTCTTTCTCATTGTGTTACACATGAGAATCATCTGGAGTATCATCTCAACTCTCTGCACAAAGGATGCTAATACATCATTTCATCTCTGTCTCAAAACGATGCACCCAACTCATGGGATTTTCCACACTTTCACTTGTGCTCAGTCACAAGCATGTCCAACTCAGTAGATCTTCTTTCTCACTGTGTTACATAGGAGAATCATCTCAACTCTCTCCACAGAGGATAACAGTAAACCCATCACATTGGCTCCTTCACCCCTCACAGGGGTACACAACATTCCATGTCTATCTCAGAGAGGAACCACACACCCAACTCATGGGATTCCTTACCCCACACAGGGGAACACAACACTCCTTCTCCATCTTAGAGAGGAACCACACACCCAACTCATGGGCTTCCTCACCCCACACAGGGGCACACAACATTCCTTCTCCATCTCAGAGAGGAACCACACACCCAACTCATGGGATTTCTCTTGGGTCGAATCACTCAGTCTGTGTACCGGAGGATGTCTCACGCAGTTGTAATCATCAACGGTATTGGACACTTTTCATGAAAAAGGAGAATTTTTCCAAGTTCGCATATAGCTTGCACTTTCGCAGAGTGCTCAAAACCTGTTGAATATGATGCATGTGCTCCTCCCATGTTATGCTGAAGATGTGGATTTCATCCGAATATACCACCACAAAAGAGTAGGTGAAGGGTCACAATACATCATCCATCAACCTCATGAAATTGGTTAGTGCATTGGTTAATCCAAAGGGAATGACCAATCATTCGAAGAGACCTTCTTTATATTTGAAAGTTGTCCTCCATACATCAGTTGGTTTGATGGGAACTTGGTGGTAGCCAGAATTAAGGTCAATCTTGTTGAAGAACTTATCCCCCTTGAGTTTATCAAGAAGGTCATCAGTTCTGGGAATTGGGTACTGGTTCCTGACTGTGATTTTGTTTAATTCTCTGTAATCAATGCAGAGCTGCCAAGTCCCATCTTTCTTTTGCACCAGTACAATTGGGCTTCCACAAGGGGAGGAGTTGGGTCTGATGTGCCCCTTTTGAAGCAACTCTTGGATCTGATGCTTGATTTCATCATTTTCCATCAGCGAGCGATGATAGACCGGTCCATTAGGAATAGGTGCACCGGGGATTAGATCAATTGTATACTTGACTTGGCAGTGCGTCGGTACCCTGGTGGGTGAGGAGAAGATGTCTCTGTACTCTTCTACGATCCCCTCCACTTGATTCTACTGCAAAGAGAGGATCTGTGTAGGGGCCACGGATGTGGCAGGGACCTTCTTCTTACTGTGATCATGGATCACAAAGAAGAAAAAAATTATGGTCTGGAAATGACCTTATTGCATGGCTTAACAAAGATTAGATAAATAGTGGTAGGCGGTGCTACCTCTGGTATCCTATACAATTGTCTACCCAAAGTAATAATAACACTGCGAGGTCTAGACTCATACACAACATGTCGCTTCCACAAATATGGTTGTCCTAAGAGAACATCAAAAACTTCAAGTGGAGCAATATCACACAATACCTTGTCTTTGAAAGGCTTGATGCCATAGAGCAGATGACACTGTTGGCTGAGATGAAGATCCCTTCCTTGGCAAATCCATCCGATGGTGTAGAGTTGCGGGTGCGGTGTCGTCGGTAGGTCCAACCGCTTGAAGACCTCTGTTGATATTAGGTTCTTCTGACTACCACTATCGACAATGAAATGAATCATAGCCCCCTTTACCCACATCTGTGAGTGAAAAAGGTGTCCCCCTTCCTCTGGTTCTTCTAGTTCACTTGGCTGGACTTTGGTGGTAGCGATAGTGGCACTAGGTTCAACATCGATAATCGGATTCCCTCCTTCTAGATTTTATTTGGAGTTAGAATCAACCTCTAACTCAGAATCTT
The DNA here is from genome assembly GCA_000966675.3 of Picea glauca. Classification (NCBI taxonomy): domain Eukaryota; kingdom Viridiplantae; phylum Streptophyta; class Pinopsida; order Pinales; family Pinaceae; genus Picea; species Picea glauca. Next base: position 22,299 of record JZKD02S2324435.1, on the reverse strand, counting down.
TCATCTCAACCACGAGTGATTTCTTGGAGTGACATTCTTCGGTGTTGTGCCAAGGGATTTTATGGTATTCACACCATTTTCCCGTGTCCTTCTTCGACTTCTCATTACCCTTCTTGTGTTGTGGCTTGGACTGGTTGTCCTGAGAGTGAACATATTTTTTTTGTACCTTGTTGTGTGGGTTAGGGTCTCATTTTCCCTACTTCAACTATGAGGGGTTTGCATATCTGAACTCTCGCCTCTTCGGCTTAAATTTATGTTATGCTCAATCTTGACAACATATCTATAAGTCGTACCTGATGCGGTCATGTCCAGAAAATCCATTTCAATTTGAATGTATATGTGCAAACAACTGTGGTATTTGAGCACTAGATGTCGCTCAAAGTCTTTGATACACAATTTGGTGTGCAGGGTATGGAAACTATTGGTGAAATCTGGTACTATCTAGTCTCTTTCCTGACGCAGGGTGGTCCATCTGGTGTACTGGTCCTCGTAGCTTCCAACATGCTAGTATTGTTCTTTAATGGCATCCCTAAAGGAATCCCATGTGGGGGCGACCACAAATATTGCAGATTCCTCTATGGCCCTTTGCTCAGAGTAAGTATCCCACCAGTTCTTAACATGGGGGATCACGGCCTTGAGGAGTGCGAAAGTAATATTTTCCCTATCAAAAAAATTGTGGACCGAAAAATACCCTTCGAGCAGATTCAACCATTTATCTACCGCATCTGCATCTATCAGTCCTTCAAATAATGGAATATCAAAATTTGCATGTACCTTGAAGGGGGTTGCATGGCCGCTTGATGAAGATGCTTCTCTTGTGGGAAGTCGCTGAAGGATTTGTGCGAAGTTGTCCATCATTTCGTTCCTTTGTCGTGCAAGGGATTCCTCAAGCAACATTTTAAAAGGATCTCTTGCTCCAACATCTTTCTTTTCTTCCCCAATGGGTTGTTTTTAGGTTCGACGTGACTGATCTTGAAAAGGATCGACCGGTTCAAGTCCCAACTTCTTGTACCCAAATCTTGTCGGGGACATGCACGAAGAAAAATAAATGAATATCAAACTGCTATGATACCACTAATTTGGATTTATGAGTGGAATCAACTAATTAACAAATTAAATACAATAAACACAAAGATATGGAGAACAACACAGATATCCAGTGAAAAATATGTTGATTAAGGTTGGTTGTCATTGATGTCAACCCTTGAAGAAAGCCCTACAACACAAAGGTTTGGGTAATGGACCCAATATTGTTTGATATAGATATGACTCATTGTTGTGTTTTCATGGTTGATAAGAAGTAAATATGGATGAACTCCAAGTGGTCCCCTTATGGTGAAAGCCCTCACGGGAAGACGCTTTGTGGAGTAAGAGAACCCATGCTTAATTGTGGAATAATAATATGAAGGACAATGAATTTGTCAGATAAACTATCCTAGATGGATAGTTCTTTTCATTCCATTTCCGGTGGTATGTGGAACATCACATAACTCCTCATGGTTAGAGAGTTATGGCCATGAGAAGTTGGAGACCCCAGGTTTGGGTAATGGACCCAAGTTTTTTTGATGGATAAAGGTATGAGTTATGATATATTTTCAGATAATACTATTCTATATGGATATTACATTTTATTCCATTTTTGGTGGTATTTGGAACGTCACATAACTCCTCACGGTTTGAGATTTATGGCCTTACGAAGTTGGAGGACCGTCATATGTCATCTAGAAGCCCCAAAAGGTCAAAGTAGTCAAAGTGGTTTAAGAGATTTTAA
>JZKD02S2324424.1:13575-30339 GCA_000966675.3 Picea glauca | reverse complement strand
TATATATATATATATATATATATATATATATATATATATATTAATTTCAATATATTTCAAAATAATCAAATTCCTTAAAATTATAAACAACTTTATTTTACTTTAAAACTATATATAAAAATATTCCAGATATAAAAAGTATGCAAAACAAAAATAAATAGCTAGAAATCGCAGATGAACAATATAACCAGAACACCATAATAATACGAAAATGATACCAGAATAACACTAGAAAGAGTACTTTGATTACTGAGAGCAATGTTCACTTGCCTCTTCAAGGGGGAAAACTCCAGTAGAGCAGAGCTCTATTACAATAATATCCAAGACACAATTTCTCATACCCTCAACTCCAATTTATACTAAATATGTCTATCAAAAGAACCATATAGAGGAAGATCCTTCTAGAAGCAGAAGCTTCTATTAGGTCTTCTTACATTAGACTTATTTTTCCTTGTTGCTAGGCCTTATTAATATTGACTTTTATTACATGAAAATATATTACTCTACCTATGTGAGGGGTTAGGTCCCTAACATAGGTGCTAAGTGAGCACATTCTGATAATGAGAAAGGACAGTCAAGGCTATGAACCCAAGAAGTAAACAAATTCCTGATAGAGCAGACTCTCAACAAAACCTCATTATGAGACAACTACCAGATGGACACCGATAGATATTCAAAACACCATATCAAAGTATGTCCTGCCCCAGAGGGCTATAATGCAGATACAAAAATGCATCTCAGAAGACCAACAAATACCTTCCAAAAACAAGAGAAATGTAAGAGACAAAACATATACAAATTATGATAATTAAAGGAGGTGGATCCACTTTATCTTTACTGAGCTTGGGTAGGTCCATCTATGAATGGACGATGATAATACTCAAAAAACTCTTCTCCATATGATTCTGTAATATGCCATTGGACAAAATTGAGCTAAATCCTTGCTTTTGACACTGAGTCCACTACTGAGTTTCGATCCATGTAAACATGGTGTAGGGAAAAAAAATCAAAAGAGTCCAATAATCTAAAAATCTCCTCCACAATAGGTAGTAGAAAAATATTGCGACAAGTCTGATTTTTGTGAGACCAGTTGATGAAATTCATAGAATCCCCAAAAATTTGGATGGATTGAACCCCTTTCTCCCCAGGAAATTGAAGCAACACCTTTAGAGCCATAAGCTCAACGTAATTTTTGGTCCCTTATCCAATCCCATTTTAATTTTATAGAAGTGATTGTCAGATAGAAACAATAGAATACCACCCCCACATAATTGATTCTGCGAGGCACCATAGAAATAGGCCCAGAGCTTTGAAGAATCAATTAGCTTGGGAAAATTGATATAGAAGAAGGAATAACCTTCTCTTGATGAAACTGAACAAGAATCGAGAGGCATTGTGCTGCAATAATTTCAGGGATAGAGGCCTTATCCTTGAAAATGGATGAGTTTCGAGCCATCCAAATACCCTAGCTGATTAGAAAAGGTAAATCTTTGATTTTATTGAATTTGGGAACCTGTAGCCAATCCTTCCATGCTTGTTCTAGAGAGGGGCCTCTCCAAACACACACTTGTCTTGTGAGAGCCGAGGTTTCTTTCCAAACTTGCTTGGAGAAAGGGAAAGTGATAAGAATGTGAACAATGGATTCATTATCTGCTTTGAAGAGAGGGCACCAACCCATCCCAACAATCTAGCACTTTCTCATATTGTCCCATGTAGGGACCTTGTCATTTAAATCAGACCACACGAATTTTTTTTCCTTCTATGGAAATTCTAGTTTCCACAAACCTCACCACCACCAACATGACCCCCTTTGAATGATATCAATATTTAATGCAATAAATCCCATTTTTGGGGTGTATACCCCATGCGGGGCCTTTTGCCAAACCATCTCATCTTCATGACAAGTAAGCCCAATATGCCCTTGATCCAGGTGGATATTGGTGGCCACCCACCTATTCCGACTAGCTCCTCTTGTCACTTTTTAGTGCAACACGTTCTTCTGTACTCTTTTGTAATTGTGGGTTCTACACTTTCGGGGATGTCTGAATCCCTACACATCTTCTAGGTGGATACTAGTGGCCTCCCACCTAATCCAACTGGATTATTTTGTATGTTTTCATGTCAACACATCTTGTTATTCTTCTAGGTCCGTTTTGGTGCCCTAAACAATGTTTTTTGGCTCACCACAATCAAATTGTAGATGGCGTAATGTGTAATCTCGAAAATAAATTTCCAACGGGCTATCACGCACCTAAAACGAAGATTGTATGCAAAAGTTACGACCTCGAGAAGTTAATGTACTAACTTATCGAAACAGGGCCCACATGACTTTTGGCATTTCATCTCATAGGGTTAGGTTTTTGGATGTCTAGGGTTTTGGCATTCTTTCTTATCATAAAAAAGATTTCAGAGCCTCATTGTAATCATGTTCTTGCAAATGAGTGTATCTGTCACATCTCCTCTCAGAGATAAAGCTTCCACCATTCTAGTGAGTCTGGCACCCTGTATTTTTACAGTCTCGTTACAATTCTTTCATTAATAGAAATCAAGTATTGTTGTATTTCTTTGTTTATGGCAATTTTCATGAGTATTTCATTGTAATTTCTCTGCTTTCATTTCGTTCTGAACATAATATGGATCAACCCTTCCCGAAGAGATAAGATGTATTTTTACCATAAAAGGGGGAGATCACCATCTAAGCCAAGATATGTAGAGCTTCTCCACCCCTGCTGCCACAAGTTGGTTGTTCTAGGGTTTGTAATTTGATGCAAGAAGAAAATATCCTATAGATGGACCTGAACAATAAGGTTATGTGTAAATCTATGTGAGTTTCCACTCCTAGGCCAAGGATCCACCCCTATGTGGACATGATTCCCTATACCTACTTTCCAGGCCAAACCGTCACCCACTACCGGGAAGGAAGAAACCACCACTTTCCAAAATATGGAACAATTTGAAAGGGAATTTACAAGAGTTTGGATCCAATCCTCCATAGAGTTTGGATGAATGTAATTGTGTTCCACCACCAAGGTCCATAGACTAGTGGTCGATAGGAGATGCCAATAGAATTTAGAAGCCAAAGCTTTTAAAAACATGAAGATATTTTTTAGACCACAACCCTCCAAGGCATTGGGCTGAGCGAGGAGCTCCCACTTTTGCCAAGGTGGAGTATATTGATCTTGAGTCCCATACCATATGAATCAGAAAAAAATACACCTGGAATTTTCTAATATTCCCTTTGGGATCCAAGAAAGAGACATCCAATAAACTGGAAAGACTTCCAAAATAGATTTTGTCAGGGTTAATCTTCCATCCCTAGACCCCATCTGAAACTCCAAACTTTCAGTCGCTTCTCTAGTTTTACCAATAGACACATCCAATCCTCTTTACAGTAGTTGTTAGGCTTCAACTACAAACCCATATATTTTATGCCATTAGAGAAATCCTGAATTGGGAAAGGGAAAAAATATTTGTAAAATTCCACGGTGCCTCCTCCAATCCTATGATAAATAGGGTAGATTTTTGGGGATTTATAACCATCCCAATGGCTAACCAAAATAGGTTGAGGATTTATGCTAAATTCTCTACATTCCTCTTCCGACCATTGCAGAAAATTAACAGGTCATCGACAAAAAGTAAATGAGTAATTCTAAGACTAGGAGCAATCTTGATGCCCTGAAAATACCCTTCACTGGAAGTTGTCACAATATCTCTGCTTAATACTTCTACTACCAATACAAAAAATAGAGGAGAGAGAGAACAATATTGCGTCAGGCCCCTTTCTAAGATTATAAAAGGAGAGTTTTTCCCATTGATAAGAACAAAAAAATATACAGAAGATATGCAGGCCATTACCCATTTAATAAAAGGAAGCTAAAATCCCATATGGGTGAGAAGAAGCTTGATACAAGACCAATTCACCCGATCATATTCCTTGGAGAGATTTATCTTTAGAATTGCCCCTATTGCTCTGGGATACTTGAGGTTGTGAAGACCCTCCTGAGCCAATCCTATGGCTTCATGAATATAACGACCTTCCAGGAAACCAAACAGTTCTTTTGAAATAGAATCTGATAAAAGAGGTTTTAACCATAGATCTATAGTCTTTGCCACAATTTTATAGATATAGTTGCAAATGGAAATAGGAATGAACTCATCAAAATATAGAGGATCATCCATTTTTGGAATAAGGGAAATAAAGGTTGAATTGAAGGGGGAATGTAATATCCCATTTCTTTTGGATTCTTCAATGACTTTAAGAAGATCATCACCTAAAAGCTCAAAGAAACCAATATAAAATTCAATCATCCACCCATCCATACCTGGACTCTTAATTTTCTTAAAACTATGGAGAAATTCCTTCAACTTATCTTCAGTAATATCAGTACATAAATCTCTCTTTCCTTCCTCATCCACAAATATGGGGTAATAAAGTGCCAAACACACAATATCAACAATATTAGCTCTCTGCTCGGCCTTGAAAAGAGCATGGAAATTATTTTTCCCCAACTGGGAAAGAACTTCAAAAGAGGAAACCTCTCAGCCTGCCTGATCCTTGAGTTTCCAAATGGTGTTTGTAGCTTTTCGACCTTTAGCATATGCTTGGAAAAAATTGGTGTTCTCATCTCCTTTATCCAAACATATAGCCCGAATCTTCAACCTCTAGGTCGGTTCCTTCTCAGATTGCAACTGCCTTCGTCGTGATTCAAGAGTATTTAAAGTGTACCAAGGAGATGTTCAAACAAACCCCACATCGGATGATTGATAACACTGGTCAACCTCGGCTTAAATTTTTCTTATCTCTTGCTCATATTTTTTCTTCTTCTCATGTTCCCATGGGACCACTAGATGCTTAATTCTTTTGAGATTTTCTACAAATTGAACTGCAACAGACTGACCAGAACTAACATCATAAATAGTCCAATTATCCTTTACCAGGTTCTAAAATCTCTCATCTGAAAGCCAAGACACATTTAATTTGAAAGGGGATGCAGGTTTAATAGGCCCTCCTTCAATTTCCAGCCAAACCGACAAGTGATCAGACTCACCCCCATTGCCAATCCATTGACGAAACTGAAAGTGAAGCTACATCATCTTTTCATAGACCAGAAAGCAGTCTAAACGCTTTTCTACCTGAGCATCCCCAGTCCTCATGCTTTTCCAAGTAGGGAGGAGCTTCAGGGGAGCAATATCAAGGATAGCATTTGCAGATAGAAGGTGAGAGAAAAAAGTAAATTGGTGATATGGATGAGCATTTGGGCCCCAAACCTNCAACTAGGAAATATGGATTCGATAATTTGGGTCGTGGCTACAACATCAACCATCACTTCTTGTAGAAGGATGGATTTTGGCTGGTGAAGGAATACAAACCCCTTCAGAAAGAATTTCTTCTGGGGCAATCCCTCCAAGGGCATTCACTAGTATAATAGCCCCAACAATAGACAATTTTCTACCTCAAGCAATGTTGATTAAAGCTCAATTTTGAGCCTTTAAGAGATATGAAAAATGCCCCTGTCTTTTCTTGGATTTATGGGATTCATGCTTTTGACCAAGCCCATGAAAACGAGATGAAGGAACCAAGATAGACCTGTTTCATAGCTGAAAGTGAATGAGCCAATCCTTAGAGCCACCAGTAGAAGGCTCAATTGTTGAACAGGAAGAAAGGGGACCATAAGGGGTCGCTCGGAGAAGGGAGAATGAGGAAATAGGAGGGATGGAAGTGAGGGAAAGAGGATAGACTTCCTTGAGGGCCAAGGAACTAAGGAAAGAAAAATCCATAAGGGAAGGGGGGAAAACCATCTTGATAAATTTAAAATCATGAAACAAACCATGAACAGGGTGAGCGATAGAATAATGCATACCCAGGAGAGTGCCATAGGAAGGTGGAGAGGTAGAACCNGCCTGCCTGATCCTTGAGTTTCCAAATGGTGTTTGTAGCTTTTCGACCTTTAGCATATGCTTGGAAAAAATTGGTGTTCTCATCTCCTTTATCCAAACATATAGCCCGAATCTTCAACCTCTAGGTCGGTTCCTTCTCAGATTGCAACTGCCTTCGTCGTGATTCAAGAGTATTTAAAGTGTACCAAGGAGATGTTCAAACAAACCCCACATCGGATGATTGATAACACTGGTCAACCTCGGCTTAAATTTTTCTTATCTCTTGCTCATATTTTTTCTTCTTCTCATGTTCCCATGGGACCACTAGATGCTTAATTCTTTTGAGATTTTCTACAAATTGAACTGCAACAGACTGACCAGAACTAACATCATAAATAGTCCAATTATCCTTTACCAGGTTCTAAAATCTCTCATCTGAAAGCCAAGACACATTTAATTTGAAAGGGGATGCAGGTTTAATAGGCCCTCCTTCAATTTCCAGCCAAACCGACAAGTGATCAGACTCACCCCCATTGCCAATCCATTGACGAAACTGAAAGTGAAGCTACATCATCTTTTCATAGACCAGAAAGCAGTCTAAACGCTTTTCTACCTGAGCATCCCCAGTCCTCATGCTTTTCCAAGTAGGGAGGAGCTTCAGGGGAGCAATATCAAGGATAGCATTTGCAGATAGAAGGTGAGAGAAAAAAGTAAATTGGTGATATGGATGAGCATTTGGGCCCCAAACCTCTTCCTTGCCCAGAGAAAAATTTAAGTCCACACCCAAGACGAGGTTATCATCCTTAAGGAAATCATTTTTTAACATAGAATACCAAAAAGAGGCTTGCTCATAATAGGGACCATACACATTCAGAACCCTAAATTTCAACCCAGTCCTTCCACCAAAATGTCCACGCCAACACAAGATTCCATAGCCCAAGAGTTTAATAACTTAATAGAACGGGTATGCCATCCAGTCACCAAATCTCCCGACCTTCCATTTGCATCAATACCCAAGAAATTCCAACCAAGGAATATGGATTCGAGAATTTGGGTCGTGGCTACAACATCAACCATCACTTCTTGTAGAAGGATGGATTTTGGTTGGTGAAGGAATACAAACCCCTTCAGAGAGAATTTCTTCTGGGGCAATCCCTCCAAGGGCATTCACTAGTATAATAGCCCCAACAATAGACATTTTTCTACCTCAAGCAATGTTGATTAAAGCTTGATTTTGAGCCTTCGAGAGATACGAAAAATGCCCTCGTCCTTTCTTGGATTTATGGGATTCAGGCTTTTGACCAAGCCCATGAAAACTAGATGAAGGAGCCAATATAGACCTGTTTCAGAGCTGAAAGCGAATGAGCCTATCCTTAGAGCCACCAGTAGAAGTCTCAACAGTCGAACAAGAAGAAAGGGGACCATAAGGGGTCGCTCGGAGAAGGGAGAATGAGGAAATAGGAGGGTTGGAAGTGAGGGAAAGAGGATAGACTTCCTTGAGGGCCAAGGAACTAAGGAAAGAAAAATCCATAAGGGAAGGGGGAAAAACCATCCTGATAAATTTAAAATCATGAAACAGACCATGAACAGGGTGAGCAATAGAATAATGCATACCCAGGAGAGCGCCATAAGAAGGTGGAGAGGCAAAACCCTGAGGAAGAAAAGGCATTGGTGTAGTAGTCGAAGGGAGAGCTAGAGCTAAATAATCCCTTTTTGTAACAGGATCTCGACCGCCCGAAAAATTTCGAGAGCCCATTTTCACACTTCCCAACAAACTATATGTGTTCAAGGAGGAGCAAGTCATCAGGGAACTAGAACCATCATTGTTCTGTGGACCCCGACGTTTCCTGGTATAGGAGGGAGAAGAGGGTTTCGAGTGGTTCCAAAAAGACAAGAGGAATTCTTTTACAATATGCCCATGTGCATGACTCCGCCTACAATGAAAAGGCACACCCTCATAATCAAGAATTTGAAACCTGGATCGACCTTTGTCGATGATAATAAGATCTTTCCTAAAACCACCACAAATGTTCAAGGAGACAAGGATGCAGGCCACCGTCATCTCCCTGGTATGCAGAAAATACATATCGACGTCCATAAAAATCCCCAACATGTTCCCAATAGCATGGAAAAATTTCATAGACCAGAGATGGGGTGGGAGGCCAGGTAGATGGACCTAAATGGGGATGTAGTCCAAAATTTCATTGGTACCATAAAAGGTAGTATCCTACAGTTTTAAGAGCATCAGAGAGGAATCAATAGAAAAACACTTTTGAAGAACCCGATTTGCTTGTGCGGCCTAAGCAAATATGATCATCAACCACCCCCTAGAAAGATGATTGATTTTTGGAGGAGGATTCAAAGTTGAACCCCAGGAAGAATCCACCCATGTCTTTAGGGTTTTTTCACTTAAGTGACGACCATATGCTTTCCCTACTACTATTTTATGTGTAGATTTTAACCTTGTACAATATTTACTGCAAAGATATTTTCAGTAAAATAATATAAAAGATACAATGGAAAATACAAACATTACATAGATATTTTTCCTTGGAAACCCAAACCAGGAAAACCAACATATTCTATATTCATTCATAGTGATACATTGTTTACAATACAATATACATATAGGAGCCAGAGACATCCAAAACCCTAACCCAATGACCTAGATTAGTTAATAACCCTAATTCCTTAACCAGAAATAGAAAACTATTGGCAAAGAAACCATGTGTCGAAAAACCACCTAACACATACCCAACATTCCCAACATTCTCCCACTTGTTGTTTTCTTTTCATATAGGGGGTTACAGGGTTACATAGTCAACAATCCAGGGCAACAATTCCCATGTATCCTCTAGACCAAGATAACTTCTCAGTGCTCACATATTTCGTTAATGAATCTGCAACATTCTTCAAAGTGTCCACCTTCATCAACAATACCTTCTTTTGTTCAACCATGTCTCTCACAAAGTGATATTGAATATCAATATGCTTTGTCTTTGAATGATAAGTTGGGTTCTTCGCCAAAAAAATTGCACTCTGACTGTCACAATATATCCTTACAGCTTGTTGTACTAACCCAATACCTGAACACAATCTTTGTAACCATACTGCTTCCTTACTTGCATGAGTGACTGCCATGTATTCAACTTCTATAGTTGAAAGTTCCACTACAACATGTATTTTTCTCATCGATCTTATTGCTCCTCCAAATAGGTTAAACACATACCCACTTGTAGATCTCCTACGATCCATATCTCCAGCCCAACCTACATCCACAAATCCATGTATATCCACCACTCTGTCCAATCCCAGTCTTCCTTGGTAGCACAATCCATAGCTAGCAGTGCCACGCAAATACCTAAAAACCCTTTTTACTGCTTCCAATGCTCCTTCCCTGGTTTTGACATATACCTTCTTAGAACTCCCACTGCTTGTGCAATTTTCGGTCTAGTACAGACCATTGCATACATCAAACTCCCAACTGCACTCTCATATGGAACATGAGACATGTCCTCCTCCTCTTCACTTGTTTTGGGACACTGATCCGTAGATAACTTTACCCCAACAGGAATAGGAACCTTGACCGGTTTACATTCNTTTTAAGAGAACTAGAGAGGAATCAATAGAAAAACATTTTTGAAGAACCCAATTTGCTTGTGCGGCCTATGCAAATATGATCATAAACCACCCCCTAGAAAGATGACTGATTTTTGGAGGAGGGTTCAAAGTTGAACCCCAGGAAGAATCCACCCATGTCTTTAGGATTTTTTCACTTAAGTGACGACCATATGCTTTCCCTAACTATTTTATGTGTAGATTTTAACCTTGTACAATATTTACTGCAAAGATATTTTCAGTAAAAGAACAGAAAAGATGCAATAAAAAATACAAACATTACATAGATATTTTTCCCTAGAAACCCAAACTGGGAAAACCAACATATTCTATATTCATTCATAGTGATACATTGTTTACAATACAATATACATATAGGAGCCAGAGACATCCAAAACCCTAACCCAATGACCTGGATTAGTCAATAACCCTAATTCCTTAACCAGAAATAGAAAACCATTGGCAAAGAAACCATGTGTCGAAAAACCACCTAACACATACCCAACATTCTCCCACTTGTTGTTTTCTTTGCATACAGGGGTTATAGGGTTACATAGTCAACAATCGAGGGCAACAATTCCCATGTATCCTCTACACCAAGAGAACTTCTCAGTGCTCACATATTTCGTTAATGAATCTGCAACATTCTTCAAAGTGTCCACCTTCATTAGCAATACTTTCTTTCGTTCAACCATGTCTCTCACAAAGTGATATTGAATATCAATATGCTTTGTCTTTGAATGATAATTTGGGTTCTTCACCAAAAAAATTGCACTCTGGCTGTCACAATATATCCTTACAGCTTGTTGTACCAACCCAATACCTGAACATAATCTTTGTAAACATACTGCTTCCTTACTTCCATGAGTGACTGCCATGTATTAAGCTTCTATAGTTAAAAGTGCCACTACAACATGTATTTTTCTCATTGAGCTTATTGCTCCTCCAAATAGGTTAAACACATACCCACTTGTAGATCTCCTATGATCCATATCTCTAGCCCAGTCTGCATCCACAAATCCATGTATATCCACCACTCTGTCCAATCCTAGTCTTCCTTGGTAGCACAATCCATAGCTAGCAGTGCCACGCAAATACCAGAAAACCCTTTTTACTGCTTCCAATGCTCCTTCCCTGGTTTTGACATATACCTGCTCAGAACTCCCATTGTTTGTGCAATGTTCGGTCTAGTACAGACCATTTCATACATCAAACTCCCAACTGCACTCTCATATGGAACATGAGACATGTCCTCCTCCTCTTCATGTGTTTTGGGACATTGATCCATAGATAACTTTACCCCAACAGGAATAGGAACCTTGACCGGTTTACATTCCTGCAAATTAAACCTATGCAATATTGTCTCGACATATTTTCTCTGATTTAACCAAAGTTTTATCTTTTTCCGATCTCTTTTAATTTCCATGCCCAAAAGGAAATTTGAAGCATCGANCATATAAGTATCATATTTTTGATACCACATCCTTGGTGATTGTTTTAAACCATACATGGACTTTTTCATCTTGCATACCATCTCCTTCTTTCCCTTCAGAACATAACCTTCTGGTTGTTTCATATATATTTCTTCTACCAGATCCCCATGTAGGAATGTTGTCTTCACATCCATTTGTTCTACTTCAAAATCAAATGCAGCAACAACAAATAACATAAATCTTATAGAGGTTAACTTGGCAACATGAAAAAAAATCTTACGAAAATCAATTCCCTCGACCTGGGAATAACCCTTTGCTACTAACCGAGCTTTGTATTTCTCCACTTTTCCTTCTGCATTCAACTTCTTTTTAAATACCCATTTTCTTCCAATGGGATTTCTTCTAGTCAGCAACTCCACTAGATCCAAAGCCTCATTCTTATCCAAAGATGCCATTTATTCGTCCATGGCCCTTTTCCATAGATTTCCATCCTCTGAATCCACTGCCTCCCTGACAGTTCTAGGATCATCATCAGTAATAGACAAAGAAAAATTTGAATGGAAATCAAATGGAGTATACCTTTTCGGTAGCCTTATTTCTCGAACTGATCTCCTCAATACTAGAGTATGAGGATCTTCTTCTTTTGATTCCTATTCTTCTGTAGACTNATTTTCCCAATGATGGGACCGACACAAGTCCAAAAACATCACTGTGAACTAGCTGTAAAATTTCTTATGCCCTCTTTGCACTAGAGGGGAATCTTACCCGATTATGCTTCCCATATAGACAATGTTCATAGAAATCAAAATCTAGAGAGCAGTTAGACATACCTTCAACCATACCTTTACCGTGTAGTAGTCTACGACCCTTCTCTCCGATATTCCCTAGTGTTTGATGCCACATCATAAACTTTTCTCGAGAGACTGTAGGAGTTATTTCTTCTTCAAATCCAATATCAGGGATAATGGAACTATTACACCCATTACTAATAGTGATTCCTTTTAGCTTATACAGAGTTCCAAACTGAACTCCCTTCAACAACACCATTGCTCCTCGAACCCTCCTGCAGGGTTCCTTTTCAAATATTGTTTTTACCCCTGCATCGTCCATTTTTCTTACAGAAATCAAATTTTTAGCCAAACCTGGGATGTGTAGAACACTCGAAAGTGTTCTAATCCTTCCATCTATGAGCCTCAACTTGACTTTTCCTCATCCTATGATTTTGGTTATTGAATCATCACCTAAGAAAACATTACCTCCATCATACCTTTCATATTCATAAAACCAATCCCTGTGGGGAGTCATATGAAATGATACACTAGAGTCAACCAACCATGCCTCATGATCTGCATGTGTGCTCTAAGAATCCAAGGACACATCCCCTCCTTCTTCCTTGGAGGTATTTTCTTCTGTAGAAGGAGATTCTTCAGATCCCTTCTTTTTCTCAACTTTGGATCTACATTGCTTCTTGTAGTGCCCTTCTTTTACACATCTCCAACATACCTTTACAAACTTTTCGACATATTTAGATATACCCTTAGAATTAGATTTGCCACTTGAGAACTTATATCTATTTCTTTCTTGGGAAATTCCTCTTGCAAATAATGCATCTGTGCTCTGTCCTTCCATATTCTTCCATCTCATCTCCTCCAACAACAAGGATGAGACCACTTCATCAAAATTCAAGGCAGTTGTATTACTACCTATGGCCACAACCAGACTGTCCCACAAGTTTGGTAAAGAACACAATAAAATAATACATTTATCTTCATWTGAAATTTTAATCTCAACAGATACTAATCGACTTACCACAATATTGAAGGCATTCAAATKCTCTACCACCGAGTCTCCATCTCTCATCTTCAGGTTATACATATTCTTTCTCAGGAATAGTTTATTTACTAGAGACTTAGACTGATACAACTTCCCCAACTTTTCCCATAAATCCTTGGCTGTAGCTTCCTCTGACACATTCAATAATACTAAATTGGAGAGACACAGTTGGATTGTTCTCTTTGCCTTCCGATCCAAATTTTTCCAGTCATCTGCTAAAGTTCCTATAGGTGCAGTACCTGAATCTAATGCGATCCACTGATCTTTGTCCACCAACATATCTTCCATCTTGAGCTTCCACAACTCAAAACTTTTCCCATTAAACTTCTCGATCTCCATTTTCGAATTGCTTTCCATTTCTTWTCACCTGAAAAATCAATACCACATATCTCCCACTGTAACAAGGCTTAACATAGTCCCGAGCCAAACCCTTGACCACAAAGGCGTCCCCCTGAAGCCAATGAAGCTCTGATACCAAATGTAGATTTTAACCTTGTACAATATTTACCGTAAAGAGATTTTCATTAAAATAACAGAAAATATACAATGGAAAATACAAACATTACACAGAGATTTTTCCCCTGGAAACCCAAATAGGGAAAACCAACATATTCTATATTCATTCATAGTGATACATTGTTTACAATACAATATACATATAGGAGCCAATGACATCCAAAACCTTAACCCAATGACTTGGATTAGTCAATAACCCTAATTCCTTAACCAGAAATATAAAACCATTGGCAAAGAAACCATGTGCCGATAGTTCACATAGCTTATATTCCAATGATAGTTCAGTTTCCTATCCTTTTCCTACGTAGATTGTGCGACTAGAACTACTCCAATGATATTTCATTTTCCTATCATTTGTTTGCTGGAGACTTTGAAAGTGTATAGAAAAGATTGAAACCATTAGCTCAGTGTAGCTAAATGGGCACTCTGTTCCTTCTAGATTGGATATGGTGACAAGAAAATGTAACTTAAATGTCTTCTTAGTCGTGGGTTTTTTAATTAGATTTTATCTTTTTAGTTCACTTGTCTTAGTACTAATCTGGAAAAGAGCATTTAATGCAATAGTTTTGTTGGTATTGGGTGCCACATAGAGGTTTAATTTGCTTAACCATTCAAAAATCATAAAATCATGATTTATGTAATGCACTTTATGGTATAAGGAAGGAACGTGTCATGTAATAAGACAAGAGAAATGTATTTTGTTTGATGGTTTGGTGATCCATGTTGGATTTCTTATCCATTTGACAACTAACATGTGGAGAGATGTCAATATTGTGATCTCATTATTCAAAAATTATTAGAATTCTTTGAAATTCATCCATGGATGTGGCTAGTTTGGGCGTCCTGACTTAAAATAACCAGGTATCATGATGAATGGAAAGGCATTTTAGGGAAGGAAGTATGATGAATGTAAAGGTGTTTTAGGGAAGGAAGTGTGTCGGCCCACAAGCCTTTACTCTGTCAGTGGAGTCCAGTATGTATCCATATTACYATATTCACGAAGGTCTGGGAGTCGTGAGTTAGGATAACTAGGACTCCAGATAAATCGTGACTTATGACAACCTACATGGGAGAAGAGGTGAGATGYGAAAGAATGAAGAAGATAAACAAAAAGTAGGGMTTGAAAAGAGCTTGATCCTGAACGATGTCTCTCTCTACGAACATGCAACTCCAAATACTTGTGTGTGGAGTCTTGCCACTCATAATTGGATTTATGATGCATGTGTACTCATGGTGTGTGTCAACCATAAACATTTGTCTACTTCGAATAATATTTTCCTTACGAATTGGAGGTGTCAAAACCAATTGGAATGATATATGTCTTAAGATTCGGGAGGTGTCAAAACTAGTGCCTCGTCGAGGTTCTTCCTATTAGCCCTTCTTTTTTATTGGGTTTCAAAATGAACATAGAAGAAAGCCTAAATACTAAATTTCAAGTTTCTCTTAACATGAAAATAGTATGTTCTTATTCTATTGATTGGTATTTTAATGATATTTGAATGGACTGGGTATTTTTATCCTAGTTTGAGAATGAACAACTAATTGGTATAATCTTCTTTATTAATTGTATTGATTTGTATTGGATGTTGTTTGACTGGTTTGAAAAAACCACATTTTCTTATGTTTTGTGAATGAATATTTAATTGATCTAATCTTGTGTTTTCATTTTATTGATTGGTATTTAATGTGTCCAACTTTGAAATGTTTTATTGTTGTGGTTATTTTTTTTTCTTGTTTTGGAGAATATATAAATTTGAAAGTTAAAATTTTCAACTTGGCATCATAATTGAAATGTGGTTATTTTGTTTTCCCTAGAATTTTTTGGAGAGTATGTGAATTGGCTTTGTCTAACTATTTTACGAAATTATTTTTTTTTCACCAGAATCAGGTGACATAAATCTGCAAGAAATCACTATTTGTTGTTGTTTAAAATCCAATTTTGAATGAAGAAATGAATTCAGCATGTTAAAAAATCCTCGAGGAACTTAGATTATACAAAAATAATCACTCAAATATGTGGATCTAACAATTTCCTACAAGATTTCAGGCAAAAAAAAATTGTAAAAGCCCAAAACTTAAAAAAAAAACGTGTTTGACGAGTAAAAAAAAATCTAGATTCTAACCATGCTCCCATGAGTGCAGTGTTGAACATGTTGACTAATATATAGAGACTAAGCATGCTCATAGTCATTTTCCTAACATGATCTCTATATTGTCTTCTTTTTCCGTCGAGTACAAATTAATCCACCTCTTTATTGTCTTTTAAGCTATTAGTTATAGACAATATCATATACATTCAAGGCTTGTTTTTAGAATTGCAAGCATTAAGYAACCATTTTATTTTCTCTTTCAATTTGATTAGTTMACTTGAMTGACATTTGTGGTTCATATGTTACATTAAGATGAAGGTGGAYGAACACAAGTATGTCATCTTATTGAGAAATCGCTTTCTCCACGAGATTCTCTCCATARTTTAGTAGAAAGGTTGTACTTTTTGGAATTAATATTTGAGTGGTTGAATTCATATAATTTTGTTAAATTTGTATATTTTTTTGGAATTATATATTTGAGTGGTTGAGTTAGTATAATATTTTTGGAATTGTATATTTAAGTGATTGAGTCTATATAATTTGAGTGTTTTTAAAAATTTTCAAACTTTGAATTCATTTATATATTCAAAAATACAATTTAAACAACACAAAATAAAATGCTTTTTTCTGAGTGTTAAATCCAATTATATATTAAAAATACAATGTAAAAAAAAAATAAAAATAGTAATTTACCCAAAAATTTATCATGAAAATATATGTAAGTAGCAGGTTAGACCATGTTTCATGAGATCATTATCCTGAAATAAAAGTAGTTAGGTTTAAAGTATGTTATTATACGTGTCATATACATATAGATCATGTACCAAAGGGATGTGCATCAATACACATTTCACATCTCTTATTTTATATCTCTCTAAATTGGGTCACTATCGTTTCATAAAATAACTACCTTATTTGAACGTGGAAGTTGTAAACGATATTCATATTATAAATCTCGCTAAAACTGCTAGTTCTTTATCAGAAGCTTGTGATTTGGCATTTGATATAGCATTAGATTTAGTAACTTCAATTGCTAGAGAAGTTTGATGTAATTCCTATTTCTTAGATTTTAAATATATAATTCTTTTAATTATTGGTGGATAATTAAATTGATATTATTCCATAAATTGTTGAGCTTTTTTCATTTATCTATTTTAAATTCCTATATAATTGTAGATATATGCTGCTATGTAACCTTATTTTTAAAGTTATTTTCAAATGTAACTTAATTATATGTTTAGGCAATCAAATGAGGCAACATCAAAGTCAATGGATGATTTTGTTCACAAAATCAAATGGAGCAACATCAATGGGGCAACATCAAAGTCAATGGTTGATTTTGTTCTTGCCCCATGTAATTGCTTCAATGTACGATAGATTTAAGTTTGCATTGCTTT
>JZKD02S2324424.1:0-13565 GCA_000966675.3 Picea glauca | reverse complement strand
AAATAACATTACTAATCTAAATTACAACTAATGGCCTAGAGCCGACATAAATAAAATAGCATTACTAATCTATTATGCCCCAATTAAGGGGTAATGAGCCAATATTAGGGCTTAAAAAAACCCCTCCCATGCTTAGTGGAACCCTGAGCAAGGTTCAGTGCCTATGCCAAGAGGATCGGTTGGGGGAAACCCCAACCAAGGTCTTTGGAATACCATGCAGGGAGAAAACCATACCAAAGGTATGTCATTGAATTATGTGAATCCGTCGACGATGCAGACTAGCGTGCAAACTCCTTATACTGGCCAAGGTCACCCTGGTTTTTACCAGAACCCTGGTTAATAAGAAAACTTTTCCTGGAAACCTGGTGCTAGTCAAAATCCAGGCTCCTCTTTTCCTTTCAATCTTCCACAACCTAGGTTACCTTTTCTGGCAACTCTTAATTTTCCAGAATTGTCAAGGTTCTTGAATGATCTTATTTATCATGATCCAAGTTGACCTCCTATGCCAACTAAGTTTCCCTCAGAAATACCTAAATTTGAAGGCAAGCCTCGCGAAGATCTAGGCGATCATGTTACAATGTTTCACTTATAGTGCTCCTCCAACTCGTTGGAGGATGACTCTGTCTAGCTACGATTATTTCAACGCACTCTCATAGGGGGTGCTGCAAAATGGTATATCAAGCTCGTTAACTTGAAGTATTCTTATTTAATGACATGGAAATGGTTTTCTTAAACCATTTCCAGTTACCGGTGAGATACGATGTTGGCACAGAGTTGTTGGCCAACTTTGAGCATACAAAGGTTGTCCATATCTCCGATCATATCTGAGAATGGTGTCATCACAAGAGCTTGATCAAAGTAAATATCCCTCCTACATTTTTCTCGAGTGGTTCCTGAAGTCCTTAGTGTCTTGTGTCTCCAAGGACGTCATGAATTCTAGAGTATTCTCAGACGAATAGCCTATTATGATATCCCAACAACTGGAATTGATTTATTCTCAATTCGTTATGTTGTACGAGATTCTTCCAGATGCACCATGGCCAACTTTTGACAAAACCAAACCGAATTTTGGGCCTCATGCCGATGGTATAGTAGGCTTAGTATAAAGAAATCCCATAGATCAGTTGACTAACTAATTGCAACAATTATCACTCCAACAGACTGTGGCCATCAATACTTCTAGTTTGATTACCCCCGCAACCCAAATGTTGGAAGTACATAGTGCGCANCCATCAACTTAGGTGATGGATTGTTTCCATATTTGATGGGAACTTTTAATTTTTCGCCACTTTCGAATGATGTCAATTTTATTACGGTTGTCCCTGATCAGCCTAAGGCTATGATCTTTCAAGTAACTTCTTTTCGAACGACTTATTTTAATGATCCATGGACTTTACCTTCCCCATCGGCTTCGATGGAAGGGGTAGGGAATCCTGACATGGATATACCCCTATCCACAACTAAGGTTACATACAACGGTGTTCATCAAACCTCGGCCAACTCTAATCCAGTTCACCCTCAAGAGATAGATCCTATTCTCGAGCCTATTTGGGCTCAATACTCTCTTACTTCTCACAATCCTTTGGAATTGGTCTTTCCCTCCGACGAGGTTATTTTAGAGGCAATGTCTGGGCCAGATAGACCTTGGGATGATCTTCACCATAGATCTTACTTTTTACCGAAGCTTAGGAGAGTGGAAGCATGAGAGTTTATCACGACCATTAATGGATATTCCACTTGTCTCGTTAACCCTTTGGTCATGCACTAAATCTATGCTAAGGGAAACATGGTGAGTATAGCTGAAATGATTCCAATTGACATCTATAAAACCCCTGGCATCATTTAAAAAATGTTCATCGGAGTGGATTGTTCCCCCGAGGAGATTCAGGTGTACACTGAATTATTTAAAGAGCTTCATGATGGTTTTTCCTGTTCTTATGAGGAAATTCTAGGAATTGACCCTCATATAATCGAATAAGAGATTGGGGCTTATATTGATGCTAAGCCTATTCGGAAGAAGCTTCACCCAGTCAACCCTTGCAAGGAAAAAACTATCAAGGCTGAGGTATAGAAATTGATTAAGGTTGGTTTCATCTACCGAGTTCAATTGACAGAATGGGTGTCAAATCCTATTCCTTTCAATAAAAAACAAGGTATGGTTCGCGTATGCATGGAATTTCATGATCTAAACAAAGATTGCCCGAAAGATAAATTTCCTACCCCATTCTTTGATCAGATTATCAATGAATGTGCTAGATGTGAATTTTTTATTTTATGGACGGTTTCTTAGGGTACAATCATACTCATATCAATCCCAAGAATCAACATAAGACTGCTTTCATATGTCCTTGGGGTATGCTTGCATACAGGAAAATGCCTTTTGACCTCAAAAGTGTTGGAGCTAATTTTCAGCGGGCCATGTCATTGGCCTTCCATGATCTCAAACATATAGTGGAGGCATGTCTTGATGATCTAGTGTCACATTCTCATAAGATATATGATCATCTCGACCACCTTAGACTTATTTTTGAGAGGTGTCGCTACTACCGGATTCGCCTAAATCCGAACAAGTGTAGTTTTCGTGTAACGTTGGGACGTTTGTTAGGATTTATCATGTACACTAAAGCAATCATGGTTGATCCTCTTAAGGTTGAGGAAATAGTTTATTTTCCTCCCCCATGCACAATTCCCCAACTTCAAAGTATTTAGGGGAAAGCTAACTTCCTTTGACAATTTGTTGCCAACTATGTTGAAATAACTAAACGGTTTATGTGTCTTTTGAAAAAAGGGGTCCCATTATTTTGGGATGAAGCGACTCGGTGCTCTTTCGAAGAATTGAAAAGTTCCCTGACGTCTTCCCCTCTACTTAGTCCTCCTGATTATGGAAAGGATTTCTTGTTATACTTGGATGCAACAGATTCTACCATTGATATGGTTTTGGTTCAGGAGGATGATGCACTCCAAGAAGACGTTATCTATTACCTTAGNTTTTTACCCAAGCTTAGGAGAGTGGAAGCATGAGAGTTTATCACGACCATTAATGGATATTCCACTTGTCTCGTTAACCCTTTGGTCATGCACTAAATCTATGCTGAGGGAATCATGGTGAGTATAGCTGAAATGATTCCAATTGACATCTATAAAACCCCTGGCATCATTGTAAACATGTTCATCGGAGCGGATTGTTCCCTCGAGGAGATTCAGGTGTACACTGAATTATTTAAAGAGTTTCATGATGGTTTTTCATGTTCTTATGAGGAAATTCTAGGAATTGACCCTCATATAATCAAACAAGATATTGGGGCTTATATCGATGCTAAGCCTATTCAGAAGAAGCTTCACCCAGTCAACCCTTGCAAGGAAAAAACTATCAAGGCTGAGGTACAAAAATTGATTAAGGTTGGTTTCATCTACCGAGTTCAATTGACAGAATGGGTGTCAAATCCTGTTCCTTTCAATAAAAAACAAGGTATGATTCGCGTATGCATGGAATTTCATGATCTAAACAAAGATTGCCCGAAAGATAAATTTCCTACCCCATTCTTTGATCAGATTATCAATGAATGTGCTGGATGTGAATTTTTTATTTTATGGACGGTTTCTCAGGGTACAATCATATTCATATCAAGCCCAAGAATCAACATAAGACTGCTTTCATATGTCATTGGGTTATGCTTGCATACAGGAAAATGCCTTTTGACCTCAAAAGTGTTGGAGCTACTTTTCAGCGGGCCATGTCATTGGCCTTCCATGATCTCAAACATATAGTGGAGGCGTATCTTGATGATCTAGTGTCACATTCTCATAAGATATATGATCATCTCGACCACCTTAGACTTATTTTTGAGAGGTGTCGCTACTACCGGATTCGCCTAAATCCGAACAAGTGTAGTTTTTGTGTAACGTTGGGACGTTTGTTAGGATTTATCATGTACACTAAAGCGATCATGGTTGATCCTCTTAAGGTTGAAAAAATAGTTTATTTTCCTCCCCCATGCACAATTCCCCAACTTCAAAGTATTTAGGGGAAAGCTAACTTCCTTTGACAATTTGTTGCCAACTATGCTGAAATAACTAAACGGTTTATGTGTCTTTTGAAAAAAGGGGTCCCATTATTTTGGGATGAAGCGACTCGGTGCTCTTTCGAAGCATTGAAAAGTTCCTTGACGTCTTCCCCTCTACTTAGTCCTCCTGATTATGGAAAGGATTTCTTGTTATACTTGGATGCAACAGATTCTACCATTGGTATGGTCTTGGTTCAGGAGGATGATACACTCCAAGAAGACTTTATCTATTACCTTAGCTAAGGCTTAGTTAGACCGGAACTCAACTACACTCACATTGAGAATTTGGCTTTGGTAGTTGTTCATAGTTTATTCTATAACATTGTTTCGGGCTAGCTTTGGGAGGAGGCCTACAATATTGGAACAAACAACAATCAGAAAGGATAGACAGCAGTCGTAAGGACCTAAGGTACACATTTTGATTTTATTTATCTTCCCTTAATTATCGTAAGGTTGTGTTTGGTTTGGGTAGAATAGAAGATTTTTTGTCTTTTAAGGTGTCAAGGCTCTTTCTAGTCGCTAGACCCGGATTATAGGGATTTTCCCCATAGCAGGCATGTCAAGGCAAGGCATGGCATGTCATGGAAATACATGTCAAGGTAAGGCAAGGCATGTTAGAGAAAGGCATGGAAAGGAAAGGAAAGGCAAGGAATGTCAAGGCACAACATGGAATGTCAAGGAAAGGCATGGAAAGGGAAGGTAAGAGAATGCATGGCAAGGCAAGGCATTGCAAGGAAATTCATGGTAAGGCACGACAATGCATGGAAAGGTAAGATGAGGCATGTCATGTCAAGGAAAGAAAATGCATGCCAGGGAATGGAATGTCAAGGAAAGGAATGACAACGAAAGGCAAGGGAATGCATGGCAAGGCAAGGCATGGAAACACACGACAAAGCATGGCTAGGAAAGATAAGGCATGGCATGTCAAGGAAAGGCAAGGGAATGCATGGCAAGGCAAGGCATGGAAACACACGACAACGCAAGGCAAAGCATAGCATGGAAAGACAAGGCATGGCATGTCAAGGAAAGGCATGGAATGTCAAGGCAAGGCAATGCATGGAAAAGGCATGACAAGGCATGGCATGGCATGTCAAGGAAAGGAATCACATGCCATGTTAAGGCAAGGCATGGCATGTCTTCAACGAAAGGCATGGCAAGGTAAGGCAAGGAATGCATGGCAAGGCAAGGCATTGCAAGGCAAGGAATAACAGGGTATGACAATGCATTTCAAAGAATGGAAAGGAAATATAGAGCACGACATGTCAAGGAAAGGCATGGCATGTCAAGGTAAGGCAATGCATGGAAAGGCACGATGTGGAAAGCATGGCATGCCAAGGCATGTTATGGCATTCCAATGCAAGGTATGGCATGTCAAGGTAAGGAAATTCATGGCATGTCAAGACAAGGCATGGCATGTCAAGGCAAGACAAGGCATGGCATGTCAAGGCAAGGCACAAATTGTCAAGGAAAGGCATGGCAAGTCAAGGCATGGAATGTAAAGGAAAGGCATGGCATGTCAAGGAAAGGCAAGGCATGGCATGTCAAGCAAAGGCAAGACATGTCAAGGCAAGGCATGGTATGTCAAGTCAAGGAGAGGCATATTAAGGAAAGGCATGACATGTCAAGGAAAGGAAATACATTTCAAGGAAAGACATGGCATGTCAAGTCAAGGAAAGGTATGTTAAGGCAAGGCATGGCATGTCAAGGAAAGACATGTCAAGGCAAGGCAAGGCAAGAAAAGGAATGTCAAGGCAAGGCATGGAATGTCAAGGAAAGGCATGGCAAGGCAAGGCATTGCAAGGCAATTCATGGTAAGGCACGACAATGCATGACAAAGCATGGCAAGGAAAGACAAGGCATGGAATGTCAAGCCAAGATATGGCATGTCAAGGAAAGGCAATGCATGGAAGGGCATGGCATGCCAAGGCAAGGCATGACAAGGCAAGGAAAGGGAATGCATGGAAAGGAAAGGCATCACATTTCGAGGTAAGACAATGCATGGCAAGGCACGACAAGGCATGGAATGTCAAGGAAAGGCATGGAAAGGAAAGGCAAGGAAATGAATGTCAAGGAAAGGCATGACATGTCAAGGAAAGGCATGGAAAGGAAAGGAAAGGAAATGAATGTCAAGGAAAGGCATGACATATAAAGGAAAGGCATGGAAAGGAAAGGCAAGGGAATGCATGGAAAGTCAAGTCATTGCAAGGAAATTCAGGGTAAGGCACGACAACGCATGGTAAAGCATGGTAAGGCAAGACAAGGCATGGCATGTCAAGCCAAGTCATGGCATTTCAAGGCAAGGAAATGCATGGCAAGGAATGGCATGTAAAGACAAGGCATGACAAGGCAAGGAAAGAGAATGCATGGCAAGGCAAGGCATGGCATGTCAAGGTAAGGATATGCATGGAAAGGCATGACAATGCATGGCATGTCAAGGCAAGGAATGTCAATGTAAGGCATGGCATGTNCCGGATTATAGGGATTTTCCCCATAGCAGGCATGTCAAGGCAAGGCATGGCATGTCATGGAAATACATGTCAAGGTAAGGCAAGGCATGTTAGAGAAAGGCATGGAAAGGAAAGGCAAGGCAAGGAATGTCAAGGCACAACATGGAATGTCAAGGAAAGGCATGGAAAGGGAAGGTAAGAGAATACATGGCAAGGTAAGGCATTGCAAGGAAATTCGTGGTAAGGCACGACAATGCATGGAAAGGTAAGACGAGGCATGTCATGTCAAGGAAAGAAAATGCATGGCAGGGAATGGCATGTCAAGGAAAGGAATGACAACGAAAGGCAAGGGAATGCATGGCAAGGCAAAGCATGGAAACACACGACAAAGTATGGCTAGGAAAGATAAGTCATGGCATGTCAAGGAAAGGCAAGGGAATGCATGGCAAGGCATGGCATGGAAACACACGACAATGCAAGGCAAAGCATGGCATGGAAAGACAAGGCATGGAATGTCAAGGAAAGGCATGGAATGTCAAGGCAAGGCAATGCATGGAAAAGGCATGACAAGGCATGGCATGGCATGTCAAGGAAAGGCATCACATGCCATGTTAAGGCAAGGCATGGAATGTCTTCAAGGCAAGGCATGGCAAGGTAAGGCAAGGAATGCATGGCAAGGCAAGGCATTGCAAGGCAAGGAATAATAGGGTACGACAATGCATTTCAAAGAATGGAAAGGAAATATAGAGCATGGCATGTCAAGGTAAGGCAATGCATGGAAAGGCACGATGTGGAAAGCATGGCATGCCAATGCAAGGTATGGAATGTCAAGGTAAGGAAATTCATGGCATGTCAAGGCAAGGCATGGCATGTCAAGGAAAGACAAGGCATGACATGTCAAGGCAAGGCACAAATTGTCAAGGAAAGGCATGGCAAGTCAAGGCATGGAATGTAAAGGAAAGGCATGGCATGTCAAGGAAAGGCAAGGCATGGCATGTCAAGGAAAGGCAAGACATTTCAAGGAAAGGCATGGTATGTCAAGTCAAGGAGAGGCATATTAAGGAAAGGCATGACATGTCAAGGAAAGGAAATACATTTCAAGGCAAGACATGGCATGTCAAGTCAAGGAAAGGTATGTTAAGGCAAGGCATGGCATGTCA
This sequence comes from Picea glauca, assembly GCA_000966675.3. Lineage (NCBI taxonomy): Eukaryota > Viridiplantae > Streptophyta > Pinopsida > Pinales > Pinaceae > Picea > Picea glauca. Next base: position 5,894 of record JZKD02S2324424.1, on the reverse strand, counting down.
AGGAAAGACATGTCAAGGCAAGGCAAGGCAAGAAAAGGAATGTCAAGGCAAGGCATGGCATGTCAAGGAAAGGCATGGCAAGGCAAGGCAATTCATGGTAAGGCATGACAATGCATGACAAAGCATGGCAAGGAAAGACAAGACATGGAATGTCAAGCCAAGATATGGCATGTCAAGGAAAGGCAATGCATGGAAGGGCATGGCATGCCAAGGTAAGGCATAACAAGGCAAGGAAAGGGAATGCATGGCAAGGAAAGGCATCACATTTTATGGTAAGACAATGCATGGAAAGGCACTCCAAGGCATGGAATGTCAAGGAAAGGAATGTCAATGTAAGGCATCACATGTTAAGGAAAGGCATGGAAAGGAAAGGCAAGGAAATGAATGTCAAGGAAAGGCATGACATGTCAAGGAAAGACATGGAAAGGAAAGGAAAGGAAATGAATGTCAAGGAAAGGCATGACATATCAAGGAAAGGCATGGAAAGGAAAGGCAAGGGAATGCATGGAAAGTCAAGTCATTGCAAGGAAATTCATGGTAAGGCACGACAACGCATGGTAAGGCAAGACAAGACATGGCATGTCAAGCCAAGTCATGGCATTTCAAGGCAAGGAAATGCATGGCAAGGAATGGAATGTAAAGACATGGCATGACAAGGCAAGGAAAGAGAATGAATGGCAAGGCAAGGCATGGCATGTCAAGGTAAGGAAATGCATGGAAAGGCATGACAATGCATGGCATGTCAAGGCAAGGAATGTCAATGTAAGGCATGGCATGTCAAGGAAATCCATGTCAAGGCAAGGCATTGCACAACATGTAAAGGAAAATCATTTCATGTCAATGAAAGGCATGGCATGGCAAGGCAAGGGAATGCATGGAAAGGCAAGGCATTACAAGGAAACACATAGCAAGGCATGAAAACTCATGAAAAAGAATGGAAAGGAAAGACAAGGCATGGCATGTCAAGGCAAGGAATGGCATGTCAAGGTAAGGAAACACATGGCAAGGAAAGGCACATCATGCATGGCATGCCAAGGAAAGATATGCCATGTTAAGGCAAGGTATGGCATGTCAAGGTAAGGAAATGCATGGAAAGGCATGGCATGTCAAGTAAAGGCATGACATGTCAAGGCAAGGCAAGGCATGGCATGTCAAGGCAAGGAAAGACATGGCTTGTCAAGGTAAGGCATGGCAAGGCTCTGCATGGCATGGCAAGGCTATGCATGACATGTCAAGGCAAGGCATGGCATGTCAAGGAAAGGAAATGCATGGAATGTCAAGGAAAGGAAATGCATGGCATGTCAAGGCAAGGAAAGATATGTCAAGGAAAGGCATGGAATGACAAGGAAAGGCATGGAATGTCAATTCAAGGCAAGGCATGCCAAGGTAAGGAAAGAATTTGAGATGCTACTGATAGATAACCCAACCAAGCTGTATTTCAAAAAATTATTTTCATGCAAAACCAAATTAAAGTTACACACAACTGATCCAGGAGTATTCTTTGTTCCTGAGGACTTCAAGGATCAAACATGCACCAAAGTTATAGATCTGAGCAAGAAAAACCAATAATAATTGCTAAAAAAAAAAAAATTGTGGCGGTGACGTTGGTTAGACACTAGAAACTAGAGTCATGACACCCTTTTAGCCACTATAACCAGTGACGTGCCACTTGTTGCATGAGTCTAAACAATGAAAGTCTTAAAAAGTGGCAAAACATCATGGGAAAAGTAATGGTTAGGGCATACTTCTATGTGGAAGTGTTTCTAGACCTAATGAAGACCTATTCATTTCTAAATTATAAGAGAAGAAGACTTATATACTAGTTAACTCTCAAAATATCTTCAAGGAAAACATAATCATATATAGCACAAAATGGAGAGGGTTTGTACTTAAGCTTATGTAATAGAAATTACAATTGATAGTTAAATTGTATAACAATTTTTTTATGATCTTTACTAACATTTATTAGAATTGTTGAATGTTTCACATCATTGGAATGACATCTTAGTTNAAGGAATGGAATGTCAAGGTAAGGAAACACATGGCAAGGAAAGGCACATCATGCATGGCATGCCAAGGAAAGATATGACATGTTAAGGCAAGGTATGGCATGTCAAGGTAAGGAAATGCATGGAAAGGCATGACATGTCAAGGAAAGGCATGACATGTCAAGGCAAGGAAAGGCATGGCATGTCAAGGCAAGGAAAGACATGGCTTGTCAAGGTAAGGCATGGCAAGGCTATGCATGGCATGGCAAGGCTATGCATGACATGTCAAGGCAAGGCATGGCATGTCAAGGAAAGGAAATGCATGGAATGTCAAGGAAAGGAAATGCATGGCATGTCAAGGCAAGGCAAGACATGTCAAGGAAAGGCATGGAATGACAAGGAAAGGCATGGAATGTCAATTCAAGGCAAGGCATGCCAAGGTAAGGAAAGAATTTGAGATGATACTGATAGATAACCCAACCAAGCTGTATTTCAAAAAATATTTTCATGCAAAACCAAATTAAAGTTACACACAATTGATCCAGGAGTATTCTTTGTTCCTAAGGACTTCAGGGATCAAACATGCACCAAAGTTATAGATCTGAGCAAGAAAAACCAATAATAATTGCTAAAAAAACAAAATTTGTGGGGGTCACGTTGGTTAGACACTAGAAACTAGAGTCATGACACCCTTTTAGCCACTATAACCAGTGACGTGCCACTTGTTGCATGAGTCTAAACAATGAAAGTCTTCAAAAGTGGCAAAACATCATGGGAAAAGTAATGGTTAGGGAATACTTCTATGTGGAAGTGTTTCTAGACCTAATGAAGACCTATTCATTTCTAAATTATAAGAGAAGAAGACTTATATACTAKTTAACTCTCAAAATATCTTYAAGGAAAACATAATCATATATAGCACAAAATGGAGAGGGTTTGTACTTAAGMTTATGTAATAGAAATTACAATTGATAGTTAAATTGTATAACAATTTTTTTATGATCTTTACTAACATTTATTAGAATTGTTGAATGTTTCACATCATTGGAATGACATCTTAGTTGTAACTTATTTGAAATTTTATTATCGTTTGTGCACTTTGATATGATGTAACATGTTTATCATTTCATTTCATATGTTGTAATATTAGATATATAACAGAGAAATTAATTATTGCATGAAATAAATAATAACTTTTCATTCTAAATGTTTCTTTTGTAGAACAATGATCTTCCAGAAGATCTAGATCATCCTCATCAAATAGATCTAGATGACATTGGGTCCGATGTTGATATGGGAGATGATGCTCATGATGACAGGGAGGCCGATGTCGATGCAGATGATGATCATGATCATGATGGTGATGATGATGATGATGAGTCAGTTGTTGGTAGCATCCAATGACATTCATGAACATATAGACTGCATCATGGATCATTTTTTATATATTGTTATAATGCATATTTTCACAGTTACTATCATATGTATCATTTTCACGGCCTCCAGTACCATATTATTGAGTTGTATCATTTTTACATATATCATTTTGACTTATATCATTTGGACATGATGTATCATATTGACTTGTATCATTTTGTCTTACATAATTTATCATTTTTATTTATATMATTTGTACAAGATGTATCATTTTGACTTAAGTCGACTGTTGGACATGTATCAATTTCACATGWTATTGATCTACTGGCATATTTGACTTTYACTTGTTTTAGTTATATATGATGATGATCTTATCAATATTGACTCGTCAATTTTTATATATTGAAAGTGGTTGATGATTTTTGGATGCATATTTATTACGCATGATGGTTTTGATTTACTTCTCATGATGGTTGTTGCCAAATTCACTTAAATTATAGATATTTGACTCATTTGTTTTAATTATAGATGATTATCATGTTATAAAAAATATCTGGTTATTTTATATATATTGGATGTTGTAGATTATATTTTGATGGAGATTTAATAAGTATAATGATGATGTTAATTTGTATGGATGTTTGTTTCCCTAAAAATTCTTTATAAATGTTATTTTATATAATTGGATGTTGTAGATTATATTTTGATGGAGATTTAATAAGTATAATGATGATGTTAATTTGTATGGATGTTCGTTTCCCTAAAAATTCTTTATAAATGTTATCCTATAAAATATTTCAAATGCATTTATATGACTTACTGTATAATCATATAAGTTATTTAAGATACATGATATGTTTAACTAATTAAATTGAAATAAAACATATTAAATTAATAATTGTAAGAAAAACAAGAAGCATTTTTGGAAGCAAAATTAGAAGCCACACTAGAAGAAAAAATGGAATCCAAACTAGAAGTAAAACTAGAAGCATAACGGGAAGCAAAATTACAAGAAAAAATAGACGTAAAACTGGAAGCCAAACCGGAAGAAAAATTGGAAGCCATATCAGAAGCAAAGTTGGACGTAAAACTCGAAGCCAAACCAGAAGCCAAACTAGAAGAAAAATTGGAAGGTATATCAGAAGAAAAACTGGAAGAAACACTTGGCACTATTCCTAGCGCTAATCCTGGTGCTATTTCCGGTGCTATTCCTGGTGCTAAACCTAGTGCTATTTCCGACGCTATTTCGTGTGCTAAATCTGGTGCAAAACTTGGCGTTATTTTTCAGGCACTATTTCTGGTGCAATTATAAAAAGTCCAAATCGTGCTCATTTTTGCGCCTGAAAAGGTGTCCAATTTGCGAACTGAAATACACTAAATTTTGGTGCTAATTGCATGTTCTGTTGTAGTGAGAGGAATCTAAACAAACAACAAAGAAAGGCCTATGATGCCATGGTGACTCCAACARTGCTATGGATTCTCATGAGAAGTGGATCAACACCACAAGGAAGTGAAACAACCTATCCACTCAAATTCTCAACCCCATTTAAGTAAAATCCCGTCATTCTTACTGTTACCTAAAACATCAAGTGAAGCTTTAAAGTAAATCAACACCATACTTTGAAGCTTTAAAGTAAATCAACACCATACTTTCTATCTTCTAGAAAAACTACTAAAACATTAAAGATGTATGATTGGGATACTCTAAGTTCATGTTACATAGGAAGGAATTGAATAACATATTCGTTAGAATTCTAAGGTATGAGTTTCCTAAAAATTGTGGCTTCCTGTTAAGTGATATGAACCTGGCTCCTAAACTTTGATGAAGTCTTTCCAAAAGTTTTTTAAAATTGAGTTCATCATCATCTCAATTCTCAAATTGGGGCATCCCTTCACAAGTTCATGCATGCTCTTCCCTCGATTTCATGATCGGGGCCAACTTCCAAATTAGGACTTTCCTACTCGAACACTTTTATGAACCGGTCCTAATTATTAAGAGTTGGAATTTGAATTCTTCATTTTGAAAGCCAAAGTTTGGCATTGTGATTGGGACCTGCTCTTTCACCTTTTTCAAATTTCTCTTTGACTTTGAAATTGAACCTGATTTGATAATTGAGTCATTCATCTACTTTTGGCACTTGGAATCCCTCCCAATTTCTTAATTGGAACCGATTTTCTAATCAAGCCTCCTATTAACCCATGGTTCGAACTTTGAAACTACTCTTGAATTTAGTGAAGTTTTGCTTGAAACCTTTTTTTAGCTTGATTTCATGATTGGCTTAATTCTCAAATCGGGACCTCTCTTCAATAGTCCATGTCGTCCCTTGTATCAATTTCATGATCGACACCAACTACCAAATCAAGGCTTCATTGGTCGAACATTTGTGTGGTTGGACTTTGATTCTTAGATTCGGCTTGATTTTCCCTTTTTTTCGATTTTTTGTAGTACATGTAATTGCTCTTTCGAGTTTAAAATATAAACTTAAGTTCAATGCAATACATGCATCTAAAGTGAAGGTTGATACTCTC
>JZKD02S2324413.1:0-11979 GCA_000966675.3 Picea glauca | reverse complement strand
TTTATGTTTATAACTCTGAATTTCACAGTAAAGACTCACTGCCACTAAGATTAATGATTCAAAGTTTAAAATGAGAGTAAATGGTTAAATAATCTACACTAACTGATTCACCCCCCCCCCCTCTCATTTAGTTCATTCCTATAAAATTTGAATGGTTGGCCATGACCTTTGGTTTGAGAAATTCTCTAGCCACTTTCATGAGGATCATGGATGATATCCTGTGACCATTCACCAATACATTTTTAGTGGTGTATCTAGATGACATTCTAATTTACAGCAAGACTTGGGCCGAACACTTGCATCATATTCAGCAGGTTCTCCACACCCTGCGGTAGCACAAGCTATATGCCAACTTGGAAAAATGCTCCTTCAGCATGGACAGGGTCCATTACCTAGGATACATCATTGATCAACATGGCGTACATGTGAATCTAGCCAAGATTCAAGTCATCTGTGACTGGCCAGCCCCAACAAAACTCATTGAGCTTCGGAGCTTCTTGGGCCCTCAACCAAATAAACAGAGGTGGTGGTAAGGTGAAATTTGCATGGGGTCGGTCCCAAAAACAAGTGTTCGGTGATTTGAAGCAGTGCTTGTGCTCAACCCCAGTACTTTCACTACCAGACCTGTAGGATACTTTTGAGATAGAGACAGATGCCTCAGACTATGTTGTGGGCGTCGTTCTCACTCAGCACGATAACCCCGTGGCCTATCATAATGAGACACTGTCAAATAGTGTTCGTAAGTACCCTACTTACAGCAAAGAAATGTACTCCATTGTGCAAGCATGACGCCAATGGAGACATTACATTCTTGGGAAGGCGACACTCATCCACATTGATCATAATCCACTGCAGTTCATGCAGACACAAGGAAAATTGTAGAATGACTGCCATCAAAAGAGGTCCACATGCTTGCAGCAATTCCACCTCAACATCAAGTATAAAACATGAAGCACCAATCGTATCACTGATTGCCTCAGCAGACCGCCAGTCACGGAACTCACCACAGTGCTAGACGCTTTTGTCCATGAGACATCTGGATGGCCCCAACTCTATGAGATAGACCCTGATAGACCCTGACTTCACCACCACCTACCAAATGTTGGGTGCAAACACAGTTGTCAATAATTTCCATCTTCAGGATGGGTTGTTGTGTCATCTAGGACATATCTATGTTCCATCAAGTGAGTGAGTGAAGCTGATCTAGGAAGCCCACTACAGTCGGGTGGCAAGACACTTCATCATTGAAAAGACAGTGGTGATGCTATAGAAACATTTCTACTGGCCGAAACTTCGACAGGAGGTCAGCAAGTATATTAGGTCATGCACTGCCTGCGCTATTACCAAACCGACCACTAAGAAATAGGGCTTGTACACCCCTTTTCCTACTCCTGACAGACCATGGGAATCCATCTCAATGACTACATGTCGAACCTCCCATCCACCAAGCGGGGAAATGACTGTGTTTTGTGGTTGTTGACTTTTCTAAGATGGCGATTTTAGTTGCCTGCAAGAAGAGCATCACAGTAGAGGCCACTTCCAAGCTCTTCTTTGAATGAGTCTAGGTACATTTTGGAATCCCACAAACCATTGTCTCAAATCGGGATAGTCGATTTCTCAGCAAATTCTGGTCGAGCCTTTGGTCACTGTTGGACACCAAGCTCACCAAATCCATGGCCTTCCACCCCCAAACAGATGGCCAAACCAAGGTTGTAAATCAAATGATTGTGCATATCCTTCACATGTATAATTCAAAGAACCCTGACACATGGGATGAGATCCTTCCCTATGTCCATCATAGCTAACATCGATCCCTGCATAGCTCAACCGGCCACAACCCCTTTCAAGTGGGGTTGGGATTCCATCCATTGGGACCCATATATGTTGCACTTCCCCTTGCAGTCACCTCGAACAAATCATCTCCTGATCCAACTAAAGCTAACAAATCTATCCGGTTCATTGAGCGGATCCATCACATCCGCCAACAGGTTCAAGATATCCTACAAAAGTCCAATGACAAGTACAAATAGTGCCATGATCAACATCAGTTGCTGCATAAGTTTTAGGTAGGCAACAAAGTTTGGTTGCACTTGCAGAAAGAACGCCTTACAGGACCCCAATGGAAGCTTCACCCACTCCGTTATGGGCTATACTCTATCACCAAGGCCATGGGGGATATTGATTTTGAGCTCAACATTCCTCCTTTCCTTGGTCTGCACGCAGTGTTCAACGTGGATCTCTTTCATCCTTATTTCCCACAATTATTGGACACCTCAGAAGTAGCAGAACAAATGACACCAACAAAGCTCAACCTAGACTACCTACAACAAACATCCAATGATCATATTGTGGACAGATATATTAAGGGCACTCGCAAACAAAGGATCCATATTTATCGAGTCGTCAAAGTAGGGCAGCTCCTACACCAAGGCAAGTGGTTCACCCGGAGCCAAATTCAGCAGAAATTTCCTCATTTGATGGGGGACCTCAATGAAATGGATACCATTGCTTCCTAAGGAGGTAGGATTGATCCATATGGATATCGGTGGCCACCCACCTTTTCCAACTGGCTCAAAATAGTTTTTTGAGAATTTTGGCAATTTACTATTTTTAGCAGTTTTAACTTCCGAGGCCATTTTGAGGGCCTAAATGAAGTTTTTTTAGGATAGAGCTCCTCAATTATAGTTTAAGGAATAATTGATTCCCCAAAATAAATCTCCATGATGATACCTTTCCAACGGGCTATCAAACACCTAAAACGGAGATCGTATGCAAAAGTTACGACCCCGGGAAGTTGATGTACTAACTTACCCAAATGGGGCCCACATGACTTTTGGCACTTCATCTCCTACGGTTAGGTTTTTGGATGTCTAGGGTTTTGGGAATTCTTTCTTATTGTAAAAAGGCCTTCAAATCCTCATTGTAATATTCTTCTTGTGAATGCGTGCTTCCGTCACATCTCTTCTCAGAGATAAGCCCCCGCCATTCCAGCAAGCTTGTTTCCATTGCATTTTACAGTTTCATCTTATTTTGTTATTGAATAGAAAACCAGTTTTACTGTATCTCTATTATTTTGTGTTAAGAACTTGTTAATAATATGTAGTCATTTCGTTCTTCTCATAAAATCTAGATCAGTGGTATCAAAGTGGTCTACTCCTTGTCGTCTTAATGCATGTCCCCAACGAGGTCAGAGTACAAAGAGTTGGGTCTCGAGCTTGTTTCTCCTGAGGAAAGAAGCTCTCGCACGCCCAAGCGACCTCCCATGGCAGGGGAAAAGAAAGATGATGGGACAAGATATCCTTTCAAACTGTTGATTGAGGAAGCCCTCACGCAACAGAGGAATGAGATGATGGATAGTTTCATGCAAATCCTTCGGCGGCTACCAACAGGTGACACATCTTCTTCGAACTTGTTTCTCGAGTTGGGTCTCGAGCTTGCTTCTCCTGAGGAAAGAAGCTCTCACATGCCCAAGCGACCTCCCATGGTAGGGGAAAAGAAAGATGATGGGACAAGAGATCCTTTCAAACTGTTGATTGAGGAAGCCCTCACGCAACATAGGAATGAGATGATGGATAGATTCATGCAAATCCTTCGGCGGCTACCAACAGGTGACACATCTTCTTCGAACGGAGGCATCGCCCCCTTCAAGGAACAAATAAACTTCGATATTCCTATATTTGAAGGTCAGATAGACACAAATTTTGTAGACAAGTGGTTGAATCTACTAGAAGGGTATTTTTCTGTCCATAANTGTAGTTCATGCAGACACAGGGAAAATTGTAGAATGACCACCATCAAAAGTGGTCCACATACTTGCAGCAATTCCACCTCAACATCAAGGATAAAACAAGAAGCACCAATTGCATCGTTGATTGCCTCAGCAGACCACCAGTCGTGACACTCACCACGGTGCTAGACTCTTGCATCCATGAGACATCAGGATGGCCCCAACTCTATGAGACAGACCCTGACTTTGCCACCACCTACCAAATGTTGGGTGAAAATGAAGTTGTCGATAATTTCCATCTTCAGGATGGGTTTTTGTGTCATCTCGGCCATATCAGTGTTCCATCAAGTGAGCGAGCGAAGATGATCTGTTAAACCCACTACAATCGGGTGGAAGGACACTTCGGCATTGAAAAGACAGTGGCTATGCTACATAAACATTTCTACTGGCCGAAACTTCGATAGAAGGTTAGCAAGTATATCAGGTCCTACACTGCCTGTGCTATTGTCAAACCAACCACTAAGAAACAGGGCCTGTACACCCCTCTTCCTACTCCTGACAGGCTATGGGAATCCATCTCAATGTACTACACGTCAGGCCTCCCGCCCACCAAGCGGGGAAATTACTACGTTTTGTGGTTGTTGATCACTTTTCTAAGATGACAATTCTAGTTGCCTGCAAGAAGAGCATCACAGCAGAGGTCACTACCAAGCTCTTCTTTGAACGATTCTGGGTACATTTTGGAATCCCACAAACCATTGTCTCAGATCGGGATAGTTAATTTCTCATCACATTATGGTCGAGCCTTTGGTCATTGCTGGACACCAAGCTCACCAAATCCATGGCCTTCCACCCCCAGATAGATGGCCAAACCGAGGTTGTAAATCGAATGATTGTGCATATCCATCGCATGTATAATTCAAAGCACCCTCACACATGGGATGATATCCTTCCTTCTGTCCAACATAGCTACAACCAAGCCTTGCATAGCTCAACCGGACACAACCCCGTTCAAGTGGGGTTGGGATTCCAACCATTGGGACCCATAGATTTTTCACTTCCCCTTGCGATCACCTCGACCGAATCATCTCCTTCCCCAACTGAAGAAGACAAAGCCACCTAGTTCATTGAGAAGATCCAGCACATCTGCCAACAGGTTCAGGATATCCTACAAAAGTCCAATGACAAGTACAAACAACACCATGATCAACATCGGGTGTTGCATAAGTTTCAAGTGGGCAACAAAGTTTGGTTGCACTTGCAGAAATAATGCCTTACAGGACCCCATCGGAAGCTTCTCCCACTCTATTATGGGCCATGCACTATCACCAAGGCCATGGGGAATAATGATTTTGAGCTCAACATTCCTCCTTTCCTTGGTCTGCACCCATTGTTCAACGTGGATCTCCTTCGCCCTTATTTCCCACCATTATTGGACACCTCAGAAGTAGTAGAACAACTGACACCAATAGAGTGCAACCCTGACTACCTACAAGAGGCATCCAATGATAATATTGTGGATAGACATATCAAGGGCACTCGCCAACAAAGGTTCCATCTTTATCAAGTCGTAAAAGTAGGGCAGCTCCTGCACCAAGGCAAGTGGCTCACCCGGGGCCAAATTCAGCAGAACTTTTCTCATTTGATGGGGGAACTTAATGCAATGGAGACCATTGCTTCCTAAGGAGGGAGTATTGATCCACATGGATATCGGTGGCCACCCACCTTTTCCAACTGGCTCAAAACAGTTTTCTGACAATTTTAGCAATTTACTATTTTTATTAGTTTTAACTTTCGGAGCCATTTTGAGGGCCTAAATGAAGGTTTTTCAAGATCAATATCCTCAATGATTTTCAAATACATGATTGAGCCCCCAAAACAAATCTCCTTGATGATACCTTTCCAATGGGCTATCACACGCCTAAAACATAGATCGTATGCACAAGTTACGACCCCTAGAATTTGATGTACTAACTTACCCAAACAGGGCCCACATGACTTTTGGCACTTCATCTCCTAGGGTTAGGTTTTTGGATGTCTAGGGTTTTGGGAATTCTTGCTTACTGTAAAAATGCCTTTAGAGCCTCATTGTAACCTTCTTCTTGCAAATGCGTGCTGCCGTCACATCTCTTCTAAGAGATAAGACGCCACCATTCCAGCAAGCTTGTTTCTGTTGCATTTTACAATTTCAACTTATTTCGTTATTGAATAGAAAACCAGTTTTATTGTATCTCTGTTATTTTTTGTTAAGAACCTGTTAATAATCTGTATTCATTTAGTTCTTCTCATAAAATCCGAATCAGTGGTATCAAAGCAATCTGCTCCTTGTCGTCTTAATGCATGTCCCCAACGAGGTCAGAGTACAAAGAGTTGGGTCTCGAGCTTGTTTCTCTTGATGAAAGAAGCTCTCACACGCCCAAGTGACCTCCCATGGTAGGAGAAAAGAAATATGATGGGACATGATATCCTTTCAAATTGTTGATTGAGGAATCCCTCACGCATTAGAGGAACGATATGATGGATAGTTTCACGCAAATCCTTCAGTGGCTACCAACAGGTGACGCATCTTCTTCGAACGGAGGTGTCGCCCCCTTCAAGATACAAATAAATTTCGATATTCCTATATTTGAAGTTCATATAGACGTAGATGTTGTAGACAAGTGGTTGAACCTACTAGAAGGGTATTTTTGTGTCCATAACTTGTTGAATAAATAAAATATTACTTTTGCACTCCTCAAAGATGTTCCCCATGTCAAAGATTGGTGGGAAACTTTCTGTGAGCAAAATGAAACAGAGGAAACCTCATTATTTTAAGTCACAACCACCTGGGAATCCTTCAAGGATGCGATTAAGGAATAATACTACCCTGTCGGAAGTTATGATGACCTGTATACCAAATGGACCACATTGTGGAAAGAAAGAGACCAAGCAGTGCCAGATTTCACAAATATCTTCCATACCTTGTGTACCAAGTTGGGTATCAAAGATTCAGAGTGACATATGGTTCTCAAGTATCATGGTGCTCTGCATAGATACATATAGACTGAAATAGAACTTCTGGACATCTCATCCTTGGGCGCGTCCTACCGATATGTCGTCAAAATCAAGCAAAAACTCAAACAAAAGACACAAAAATTTGGGCCTGGGAACCCCTCACAATAAAATCCAGGAAAGGGAGGCCCCAACCCACCGAAAGAAGAACAAAGAAAATATGGATAGTATCAGGACAACCAGTATAAGCCGCAAGCAAAGAAGGACACCAGAAAGAGAAAGAAAGATACCGTGAAGTGGTGCGACTTCCATAAGAGCCCTTGGCATAACACTGTTGACTGCCGCTCAAATTAGTCACTAGTGGCCAAAGTGAAATCCTTTGAATCAGATGCAGATTATGACTCTTAGCCAGAACTAGAAATGGGAAGATAGATCATTGATGCGCAACCCAGTGCAACTGTTTCTACCACCAAGCTCCAGCCTGCTGAACCAGACGAGCCAGAAGAAGGAGAGCGCCTCTTCCATTCACAGATGTGGGTAAAAGGCACTCCACTACACTTCATCGTTGATAGCAGTAGAAAGAAGGACCTCATCTTAGCAGAGGTCATCAAGCAGATGGCCCTACCAACAATGTTGCACCCACAACTATACACCATTGGATGGCTCCGCCAAGGAAGAGATCTCCGCATCAGCCAATAGTGCCAACTGTTGTATGGAATCAAGCCCTTAAAAGATGAGGTATTGTGTGATGTTGCTCCCCTCGAAGTTTCTGATATTCTTTTGGGCCAAAATTATTTATGGAAACATCATGATGTATATGAGTCTAGGCCTCGTAGTGTTATTATTACTTTGAACAAGAAATTGTAGAGGATACCCGAGACAGTCCCACCTAGTGTTATTTCCTTGATCTCTGTTAAGCAATGTAGGAAGGTCATCTCTCAGATGGGGAAGTTTTTCTTCTTCATGATTCTCTCTCAGAATAAGAGAAAGATCACAGCCACATCTAGGGTCTCTGTGGTTGACCTCTCCAAAGAATAGAAGCAAGTAGATAAGGTCATTGAAGAATACTCAGATATCTTCTCCTCACCTACAGGGGTACCTCTGCACTGCCATGTCAATCACCCCATCAATCTAACCCCTGACACATCGCTACCCAATGGGTCAGTCTATCATCGCTCTTTGTCAGAGAATGAGGAGATCAAGATATAGATCCAAGAACTACTCCATAAGGGGCACATCTTCCCCAGCTCATTACCTTACGGGAGCCCAATCATGTTGGTACAGAAGAAATATGGAACTTGGCGACTCTGTATTCATTACTGGGCTCTAAATAAAATCACAGTCAGAAACCGTTACCCGATTCCCTGAATTGATGACCTCCTTGATCAACTCACGAAGGGGAAATACTTCAGTAAGATTGATCTGAAGTCTGGCTACCACCAGGTCTGGATAGAACAGATAGATGTATGGAAGGCCGCCTTAAAGTCAAAGGAAGGCCTTTTTGAATGGTTGGTCATGCCCTCTGGTTTGAAAAATGCTCCAACCACTTTAGTGAGGATGATGGATGATATCCTGGGACCATTCACCAATACTTTTTTAGTGGTGTATCTGGATGACATTCTAATTTATAGCAAGACTTGGGCCGAACACTTGAAGCATATTCAGCAGGTTCTGCACACCCTATGGCACCACAAGCTATACGCCAACTTGGAAAAATGATCCTTCGGCATGGACAGGGTCCATTGCCTAGGCTACATCATTGATAATCATGGCGTACATGTGGATCCAGCCAAGATCCAAGCCATCCGTGACTGGCCAGCCCCAACAACACTCATTGAGATTCGAAGCTTCTTGGGCCTTGCCAATTTCAATCGCAGGTTTGTGTTGGGTTTCTCCCATATTGCATGGGCCCTCATCCAAATAAACAAGGGTGGTGGTAAGGAAAAATTTGTGTGGGGACGGTCCCAACAACAAGCGTTCGATGATTTGAAGTATCTCTTGTGCTCATTCCCAATACTTTCACTACCATACCTGCAGCATCCTTTTGAGATCAAGACAGATGCTTCAAACTATGTTGTGGGCGTCGTTCTCACTCAGCACGGCCACCCCATGGCCTATCTCTATAAGTACCCTACTTACAACAAAGAAATGTACTCCATTGTGAAATCATGCCGCCAATGGATACATTACATTCTTAGGAATGAGACAGTCATCCACATTGATCATAAGCCACTGTATTTCATGCAGACACAGGGAAAATTGCAGAATGACCGCCATCAAAAGTGATCCACATACTTGCAAAAATTCCACCTCAACATCAAGTATTAAATAGGAAGCACCAATCACATCATTGATTGCCTCAGCAGACCGCCAGTCACGACACTCACCACGGTGCTAGACTCTTGCGGTCATGAGACATTAGGATGACCCCAACTCCATGCAACAAACGGTGACTTCGCCATAACCTACCAAATGTTGGGTGCAAATGCAGTTGTCAATAATTTTCATCTTCAATATGGGTTGTTGTGTCATCTGGGCCATATCTGTGTTCCATCAAGTGAGCGAGGGAAGCTGATTTGGGAAGCCCACTACAGTCGGGTGGCAGGACACNCAAACCAATAATTGTTTCAAATGAAGTAATTGATCTTAAGCAAGAACAAGAAATGATTGTTGAATGGAAAATCAATCATAAGCTGCTTCAAGATAAGCTCATGTCATGCAAATATTTCAAGTATATCAGCTCATTTGCAGTCGTCTTTTTTATACTATCATTAGTGTCTACATGGATGATAGTGGCTTCAGTAAGATGTAACAGGGTTCAAATGGCTAACAATATACTGTCAGTTGTCATGATTGTGTTACAGTTGATCTTGATGAGACAGGTGCACAGGACAGAGTTCAGAGACAGAGGACAAGCCAGGTGGCCTATCCCGAGCTTGTTTACTGGTCAGTAACCTTTTTGGGACCAAAAGGTCTTTTAGTGGGGAGGTGTGATCCAGAATCGGATCCAGAAGCTTGACAGGGATAAAAAAGGATCAAAAATGAAAGTGCTTGGAATCCGATGAAACTAGCACCATTGTGTATATCTCTTCTTCCTCATTCCGACTATATATTTGCTTTTTCAAACGGGCTCCGTATGCGAAAGATATCGCATTCTGTCCAAAAACCCAAACAGACAAAAAAAGTGGATGACTGTACAATCTGTACAGTGCCACATGGTAGGCTGACTATACAGGCTATACAACCATACAGATGACGTTGCAGCTTCTGGAGACGACATGTGGTAGGTGACAGGGAGTACGACAGGTACAGTTGGACCAGTCATAAGGTGACACATGTCACCACTGTAAGGGTGACACATGGCATAGGCTGACATGGCAGACACGTGGCAAGGCTGACTAGGCAGTGACATGGAAGACATGTGGCATAGGCTGGCAAGTGGAATATACGTGGCAGGCACATGGATGAATCAGAAATTGACAGGTGGCAGTTTTTGATTGGTTGGAAAGGTGCCATGTGGCCCAGTCATGGGCTTCCACGTGGCACCCTGTAGTTGGTTCGTGGTTTGTGTAAAAGTTTATGGTCTCCACTGGGGTCGAACCCTTGACCTCTCCTCTGGGCTGTGGACTGGCAAGACCGGGCTAACCACCCGAGCCACTGTTTGTGCTTATTAACCATACGACAAACAAACTATTTGAATTGAAGTCAAAGATCAATCAGAGGTGGAAAGGGTCGGGGCTTAGCCCCAGCCTATGGTTTCAACTGCGGCTGTGTCGACTCCCATACGAACTGGCATGTTGTGGATAGGGCCTAGCCCTTGGTTCCTGGGTGGTCACATATGACCCGGACCTGATCCGAAAAGAGTGCGGGAAGGGGTTAGTCTGTTATCTCGTGGTTCCATATATACGCATCAAAGACCAGGGGCTGGCGAAAGTGGGAAGGGCCAGCACATAGCCCGAGGGGATAGCGCTCGGCCACATGGCCCCATATGACCCTGCCAAGGGGGGTACACGCATGGACTAAAGGTCTTATTCCCTAATTTTAAACAGAAGTGGTTTTTGTTGTATAGTTATGATTTTTTTATTTCAGCCTGATATTAATGGATTTTGGTCATTTTTGGGAGATATTGCGCATTTTGGGAGGAAGTTGGGGATGGATAACCAACTTCAGATCTATATAAACCATGCCTATTTGAGGCCTTGGAGGACATTCAAAGTAGAGTTATGCTGAAGGGAAGCCAAGCCAAATCCATTTTTATGCAGGGAAGCTATTGAGGAGCAGACGCTTGCGGGCCATTTTTAGGAGCTCCGGACATCCGTTTTACGTGCTGTTTTTTTTGCTGGGTTCTTGAGATCTGGAAGAACATGAACAGATCAGTCTTGTAGCCAATTGAAATTTCTGTGATGTACTTTTTATATTTTGAACAGAAATAAAGAAGCCTCCCCCACAGAGACAAAGGCCCGGAGATGTAGGCAACGTTGTGTCGAACTCCGTTATCAATTCTCGTGTTATGGTTTGTTGTTTATAATTTCATTTCAGATATGAAAATGTGTATATGATGTCATAATTCCTCTTCTTTCCTCATTCTTTCATTAATTTTCTCATATGGTTAATCAACACATGCAAATTTAAAACTCAACCATAGTCATTACAAGATCCTACGGATCACCATTGCATACATCAAGTTGTCAACTGTTGATGAATATGGGACCCTTGAAATGTATTCTATCTCCTCCTGTGTCTTGGGATACATTTTCTTAGTTAATTTTAAATGGATGGCCAAAGGTGTACTAACTGGTTTTGCATTCTTCATTCAAAACCTCTCCAACACCTTCTCTGTGTACTCACCCTGAGACAATGTTAGTTTGTGATTTTTCCTGTCTCTTGTTATTCTCATACCAAGGATTTTCTTTGCAAAACCCAAATCCTTCATCACAAATGAATTGGCTAATTTCTTCTTGAGCACATTTATATCCTGCATATTAGACCCTACAACAAACATGTCATCTACATACAATAGCAAGATAATAAAGCTTCCATTTTCTAGATTTTTAAAATAAACACAGTGATCAGAATGCCATCTACTATAACCATGTTCTGTCATAAACCTATCAAACTTCAAATACAACTACCTTGGATCTTTTTGTAGGCCATATAATATCTTCTTCAACCTACATACCAAATTCTCCTTCCCTTTGACCTCATACCCCTGTGGCTGCTGCATATAAATCTCTTCCTCCAAATCCCCATGGAGAAAAGTT
>JZKD02S2324402.1:15581-32484 GCA_000966675.3 Picea glauca | reverse complement strand
GCAGAGGGGGTACCCCCCCTCTGCACTCCCCTGCGTGGAAGAGTGTACATACTTCTGGGGTGTAAATACTTCATGGGGTATAAACACGACTGAAAGTAAAAGACCTTTGAATCAGAAAGATAATCAGGCTCCACAACCAACATGTTCTTTGCTCTCGGGATTGCGGTGATATTGAAAGCGTCAAAGCACTCTATTAGGTTATGCACCTCCTATTGGTAGTTCTTAAGATGAGGCGAATTACAATGAATAGTATTCCTCACTTGTCTAACAATGATCTCAAAATCCCCGAAAACCTTCAATTCCTTGACACCCAGATCTATGGCTTTCTTTAATCCTTGCACTAGAGCTTCATACTCGACAGTGTTGTTGGTACATTCGAATTCTAGCTTGCATGATAGGAACTAACGTCGTCCTTTAGGATTGATAAGGATACACCATGATTTCGACCCTTCTTGTGATTGAGATCCATCAAAGAAGATAGTCCAAATCTATGGAAGGCAATCGCCCTTTCTTCGTTCTATACCAATTTCTTGCTTACCGATCCCTCGTCCCGTAAGCTCAATCGCAGGATTTTGGCAAAAAGAGCGTTCTCTATCAGTGTTGACGGTTCCTCTTGAAAGACTATTTCGGAGTTTTGGGTAAGAGGAACAGTGGAAACTAGAGGAGCAAAGTCCCTGGAGTGGGAATCACAAGAGTAATTGCCCAATACTGGGAAATCGGTAGACCCGGGTTCGTTCGGTGTTTCTAGGTTGGTGATCGTATGCTTCAGATATATTTCTCTATCGATTCTGATCATGCTCTTGTATCCCTTTAGTGGTAACCAAAGGTGTTCCCAGTCTGTACTAAATATCCATTCATCTTTTCGGACCAGTCACGACTCAGTAGTAGTCCATATGCCTCTGGGATATCTACTACAATGATGTCAATTATTTGTACGAAATTAGGATGTGTCGCTATCCTGATCATTACATATTTGAGTTCTCCCATAACTTTGAATTGGGTTATGTCCAGTTTTATGACATGATTATCACTTTTGAGAGGGACAACACCTAGTTTATTACAAACGGCCAAGGGCATTACATTATAGGATGCCCCAGAATCTACCAAGCAATTGTGAAGATTCCTGTTAAAAACTTCAAACGTTAAAAGGAAAGGTGGTACAAAAGGATTCTCCTTCCTACCTTCTAAGTAGGTATTTATGGTTGTCTTTCTTGCCAAATATTTCGAGGACAGATCCTTCTTCTGGCCGTTGCCTATAGTTGGGTCTTCTACCAAACACAGAGCTTGCAACATAAAGTCTTTCTGCTAAGGAATCCTACATATATCCATAACTGATATATTAGCCTTCAGCTTTTTCAAATATTCAACTACGTTGTAATCCATCTTGGGAAATTCCTTGGTATGGATGCTTATGGGTTTTTCGCCTGGAGAGAAAGGTATTTTTGGACAATCAGGAGTTAAGTTACTTTGTGGGACCTGGGAAACATCGGTATTTTTTGAGTCAAGTTGACCTCTACTACGCGTATGTGCTACCGAAACTTATGTGGGTTTTTCTCGAGACTCAAATGGATCATCCGAAGACGTGATCATGTCGGGATCCCATATCAACATGGTTGTGTCTCATCGTGGTTCAGCGTCTTCCTGATTGACAATATTCATGGCCGAACTACTTAACTGTTCGGTCAGTGAGACTTCGTTCAGAAAATGATTGGCCATTAAATTCATGGCATGGACCCATTGAGGGAATTCTCTTTCATAGTGGTTCTCCTGGTGATAGGTGCAGAAAGAATCAGAGACAACATTCCCTAGGTCAATGTTTAGGTTGGTCGGGGGAGGCTCAATTGCTTTGAAAGGATGGTTTCTTTTAAAGAAAGGCTTATAGGGTATTTGGCCTTGGTTTCCTTCCCCCACGCTCCTTTTCATGTCTATAATCTCATTTGATAGTTTCTTGACCATGCGCTGTAGATCTTCTATATCTCCATTACCTTTATCAGGAGTTTGTTCAGTCGATTTCCCTGACGGTCTAGTTAAAAGGGGTCCTCTCCTAGGAGGGGGTTGACTTTATTTTCTTACTAGAGAGGCTTGGCCTTATTTACATCCGTTCGTCTGAAATTCTATTGTCTTGGCCTCTTCGAAATTCTCCTTGAGGGTTTTCTTGGTGGCTCTTTTAACGAACGTGGAAATAGAAGCTGGAAGTGCATTGGCATAAACCTCAATCTGCAATACTTGAGTGGGTTTTGTCGCGGGCTGGAACTTGTTTAATATGGTCATGAATCTTTGATTGAAATCCTTGACCCTTTCTTTTGGGGTCATGGTGGATGCGAACAACTCAGCCATCAGGACTCCTGTAGAAGTTTCTTTCGCAAATTTGTCTAGAAAATCCTTTTAGAATTTAGTCCAGCTAGTTATAGATCCTACCGGTAAATTAAAATACCACGTGGAAGAAGAGTTTTCAAACATGTAGGGGGGAATTATACATACTACATCTTCATTTTGAACATTCATAAGTATAATCACAAGTATGAATTTCTTGATATGATCTTTAGGCAAGCCTGAAGTTTCAGGGTCATACTTGGGGAGCAGCTTTTCCGGGTGTCGGGGAAGATTGTGTACTCATCCAGGGATGGCCATAGCATCTCCGACCAACCAAGGTTGGTTGTCTTGAAGTGGAACTTCTCTTTCCTCCTCGCGATCGTTGTTCCCTTCCATATCTTCGGAGTCAGAGTCAAGCTCTTCTTCTTCCGAAAACTCGTCAGGCTCAGGGATGTCGTCGACCAGCGTATCAAGTATGAGATCAAGAGGTTCTTGGATTTCATTGATTGCAAAATCTATTAAGTATTCGACCGAGTGTACGAAAACTTCATCGGGAGTGCTAACCACTGGTATACTTTGTTTTTTTCTCCAAGGGAGGATGGTAGTTAAGGACAACGTGTCGATTTGTCGGGCGTAGGCTCTGGTGATTCTCCTGAATTGATTCACTTCCTCGTGAGGGAGGGCGTAGGGTATTTCAGGGTGAAAAGGTTCTTCCTTGGACTTGGGTGAGTTACCCGCTTCAGGAGTACTCAATAAGCGTGGGTTGTCTATTGGATGATTAGCCATGCATGTGGACCGTTAAGAATCTGTAGGCTGTTTGAAAAGTTATATAAGTTATATATTTAGCCATTCATTCTCAGGTCCTCCTTCTAGCACCAATTCGGTTGATGGATCTTAAATCCCTTGATTCAACAGCAGGAACTAAACCTGCCACCGAGACCCAATTAGACTCTATAGCGTTTGAGATGGAATGGTTCTCCAGATCTTGTTATCCGGCCAATTTATCGATGGGATTTGTGTTTTTTTGTGAAGGTTCTCCCTTCAGGTAGGACAGTTTTTTTCTGTATTTTCTCTTGAGTGGGGTTGGTTTGAGATATGCAAGCCAACATAAGCCAACTTGACAAGTAACAGGATTGTATTTCAACTACTGGGAAGAGGTTGAGCTTGGGATAACCCACTGCTCAAACATGCAGACAGTAATTCTATACCAAAGGGCCTAGTAATAATACATTAACCAAATGAGCATCCAATTACTGCCTGAGAATCTAACTAACAGAAAGAAAAACACATATGTAACCAAGATCATGGCAAGAAAAATAATTCATCTACCATAACATTCATTACATAACAACACAACGATTTATCTTCATTATTAAAGAAAAGAACATCAAAACATTGCACCAAATAACTTGACAACAAAATCAATTGCTCTTACTCATTTACTGCATCATTCTTGGAACATGATAGGAAGTAATTCTTCTCCAACTCCAATCACATACATCTGATGAAAATATCTTTTCTTTTCTCCAGAAGGACTTCTCAATTCATAGCAGTCTCAGAATAATTATCAACAAACCAAAAAAGAAATAGTTCTTACAACAACCATCGACCCTTGACTAATCGGTCGATGTCTCTATTTATAATCTAAAATTCAACTGCAATTAACGGCTAAATACAATTTAGGCTAAACAAAAATTGCCACGTGGCGTGATCATCCAAAAGTTTGTTTCAACAGTCTACCTAAGATGTCTCTTGAAAAGGGTGACTTCTTTCATATTCAAACTAGTTGATAAATAGATATACACAGGTTTGAACCCATGGGAACCTGTATTATTCCATAGGGGAAACATATACTCCTCTGATATCCACTGCATGCATTCGGTACTTTACCAAACTGGATTTCAGTTGTTGCAGCATGGCTCAAGCTCTGATCAGGTTTCCTGGGAATTCTTGCACTTGCCCTGGATTTGAATCGGTGACCTTTGCGCACTCTTTGGCCCAAAGCGAGTCTTGTATGAAGTGTGTCTTGAACACATCGCTCAGGTTAGTGAATTCATCAGGGGTGCCGAATTAGGGGAGGTCGAAATATTTCATTACTTTATTAATTTAACCCCAGTATTACTGGCACTTGGTCCATTGCTTTTGGATTTCTCAATATGGGTCCCAGGTCATCTTCTCCCAATATTCGACGGATTTCTTCATGCAGTCGAGACTAATTTTTCCAACCAGCCGAATGCCATGATTTTCCTTTTCTCAACCCTGCTGAACCACCTCAATGTATTCGAGTCTCTCTATCTCTTGATGTGCCTTTTCATGCAACCTTTCCATCTCTTTGCATGTCATGAGTGCCATGAGAGTATCCTCCTGGAACTCGACTATGTTCTTAGTTAACAGGTGCCTTTCCTTATTGAACTCGTTATAAACTCTGTTGAACTCTTCCTTCAGATACACAGTGGTATGTGTAGCTCCTTTATAGTATTTGACAAGATGGTGCAGGTGTTCAAGCTCCTCTCGGGTGTCGGCTAGTTCCTTTTCATCTCTCTTGGATCTGCCCTGAGCGACATCTGAGATGGATTTTCCTACGTCGATCAGTTTGGACATGCGAGCATCTGTAGTGTTGATTACGTTCTCCTCTATGATAACTTTGATGGATTGATCCACAGTGATCCTTCGCCTCTTCGCGGTCCTTTGAATGATGACCTTCCTCTTTTGATCATAGGATATCGCATAGATGTCATCTACTCCGTCTATCATTTCTGGTATTTTTTGATCTCCCCATGAGAGGTTGTTCCTCAAGATACCTGCGGTGTAATTTTCTCAGGAGTGGGTTCTTGAATTTCTTCTCTCTATTTTATGGATCCAACCTCTACTTGTCGTTCGTTTGGGACTTGAATATTGGGCGAATGGAGGCATCAGGTACAGACTCGTTGCCTACTTGCTCGTCGGTTGTAGAACTGTTGATTTCCTTTATGGAGGTTCGCCACTCAGTCTTTCTTCTGCTTCCTAATGGTCGGAATCTCTTGATTCTAGGCCACCTTCGAACCCTATTTCCATTTGTAAGGCCTGCTTGTCTTGGACCTCGGGCTCAAGGGAAGTGGTTTTCTTGGGACCTTTTTCCTCTTGAAATCGCATTGGGCTGTCGTGAGCGGGTTCCTGACTCTCGTCATCACTGTAAATATGTACAAGAGTGCTCAAGGGATTGGGCGCTTGCATCTCTATCAAGACCCAACCTGTCTCTAGTTGAGTTGTCCCTTCTTCCGAAGGATCGATTGACGATGTTGTGGGTTCAGGGTTGCTAACCCATGGGTGTTATCGGGGACTGTGGACCCAGGATCATTTGACTCCGTCGGGATACTTTGAACAACAATTGAAACTGTAGGTCCTATGAAAATTTACGGGTCATCCTACATACGTTTCATCAGCAACTCAGTTTGTTGAAGTAACAATGTACCCCTTTCTCGTGAAGCTCGATCTTTCGGGAGATCCCTGATTTGTACCGGGGATTCCTAGTGAGTTCTCATAGCCTCAATGTCTTCTTTGGGATCACTTATTCATTCATCTAATTCATATGCAACTTCTCCTCCCAGGTGTTGGCTAATTTCTTGAACTGATTTCTCCATAAACGTTGCATGTTCTTTGTGGCTCACAACTCTAAACCTGGTTCCTCAAAGATCAACTTTCTTGGACACCACCATATTCCAGTCTTGGGTGTTCTCAGTAAATATTTCATCCTCGAACTGGTCATGGGCATAGGGCCAACAGGATGATACCTGTGACGCATGCTGTAGAACCAATCCATTGGGATCGTGTTTGCGAAATCGGTGGATTTGGAATCAAAATTCCAATTGACCTAGCCTGAGTTGTTTAGCATGTGCAATATCTTTGACTATGCAAAATCCGATATGAAACCCATACAGTATCAAAGCCCACTTCTTGTATTTTACTAGAGTTGCATTGTATCCTTGTAGAATGGTTTGATAGCGAATTTCCCCTAACACTAGCCGGTCGGGAACATAAATGGGTAATAAGTGGGGTGCTCCTGTGGCGCCGAAAACCCTAATGTAGGTTTCTCCTTCATCTAAATACCAGTGGCCAATTTTGGTTATAACCTTCTTTGCTTCATATGACAATCTAGGGAATTATTTCTTGAAGAGAAAGAAGTACGTGCATGCAATAAACTAATCACAGATAACAACATAGGATTTCTTGTACCTGTTTTCCCATAGGATGTTGAAGTATACATGGACCGCGAGCTCCGAAGAGTGCCAATTCAAGTTCATCCCGACGAAAGCATTCCTGGCGCAGATGAAGTCCAGTAGATATGAGGCAATGTAGAAGGTGGGGGTATCTCTCTCCTTTGGCACTTGAGCCTGTTTTATGCAGGTGATCAACTGCTTGGAGATAATGGAACCCCAATTGAAGCTTGTGCCTGAAATGGTGACTATAAAATCCAGAGGCATCCATGCCTCTGAAAATCGGGAGCAATCTTTCTCCCCATGTAACCTGCAGATTAGAGCCCTGAGATATATGTATGAGATTGGTTGTTGGATACCAGCCAGCAGTCCAGTTTGTGAATTTTTTGTCTGCTCTCCACCAAGATGACATGATTTTGCTGGTATCGTGTGATGCATAGAAACTCAAGACGAAATCAGTGCTCATCTTTATCTCAGAATCTTTGATCTTATAGTAACTCTGAACCTATGATGGCTCGAAAACTCCAATGCATTCATCGTTATCATCATTGATCAGACATTTTTGGGCATTAGTGTGGTCAATAATCCACTTCAGGAGCTTGATGCAAGGAAATACTGGAGACCGGCTTGCCACCATGTGCAGATAAGCTTTGTGAATTTTGGGGAGGAATTCGTCGTCGAGGTTCCTTATTTCAGGATCACTATGCGGGGTATATTCGAGGGGTTCTTCTTTCTTGATTTTCTTGAAAACCTCTTCCCAACAAGGAAATGCCATCTTGGCTCCAATGCCTTCCTCTGTATCTCCAAAATCTGGGGGCTAGACAAAGGACTGCTTGGTGATTATCTTAATGATGGACACTGGATTGGGAGCGAATTATAATTGTCTCGCAATTGATGTGGAGGAGCCTTCTCCTACTTCTGATCCTTGCAGCTTAGGGGCTCTCGGGGATTTCTGAGTGGAAGGATTCTTCAGAGGCATTGTTCTTGCAATTTAAAATGTCATTTGAACATGTGTACATTGAAGTGTTGGGTGTAGACATGTAACAATGAAATGCATGAAAACGATTAGCAGATACATACCTGTAACGCTTGCTATGACAATTGCTTAATACTCACTGAACTTTGGGTGTTTTCTTCTGGGTTGTTGGCTTCACTCTTCTGTTTGTTCTGAATTTCTTGTTGCGCAGAATAGGGCCATGCACAATGACTCGAATAAGATATAACTAGATAGGTGCTACTAGTCATATTGATCAGTTAATATGAGTAATAAATGTAAATTCAAAATAAATTACCCTCGAATTTCTGCAAATAAACCATAACTAGTTGACGACAGAGGCATGAGAGAAGATACATTGTATCGGTGGGTTTTAACAGATCCTTTTGATTTGTGCATGAATTAGTAACTAATGCGCGATATGCGAATTAACTACCATATTTGAATGTGGCATGTCTAACACATAAGGAGGTAAAACGTCTCGTCATGTCACATCACTCTGGCTTAGGGATCGGGGATGGACTGTTTACTCCTTACCTCTGCGTAGTGTTCATTATTGCGTTTTTTCTGCCGAAACCGAATGGATCATCCTTCGACGAAATCCTTCATGAGGTTGTTCATGGGAAAGGAATGCTTTCATCGGCCGACGCCGATGAAGTTCGGTACTCGGCTACTTTGAATTTCCAAATGATTTTCACCACCTTTATCTTTCGCCGATGCCGAATTTCTCAAGTGAGTCGAGGAAACTCTGGGTCGCCGATTCGTGTAGACAGTCAACGAAGAAGATTGAGTGGTACCCAAAAAAATAAAATGTTCATAGATTTTTTAGGGTGTGTTGAGTGCTCAACACACTATACCTATTGGCAGCATGTGACGACCCTAGATCGTCGCATCGTGCTCCACTGCCACCTGCGACGATTCCTGTAGGAATTGTTGGAGATAGCCAAAAAAAAAATCTTGCTCAGTTTTGCTTCAATTGCCTGGGATGAACTTTTGACACTACTAAATGATTGATTTATAAGTTTGAAGCTTGAATTTGATTGGTTTTCGGAGATTGAAATTTTTCTTTGTAAATTTTGTGAGTTTTGCTTTTGGTTTTTGTCATGAGGGTATAATCTCTAGGTATTGATCTTGAGTGCTTGTTTGACAAAGGATATTTGATTTATTTGAAGTTTTGGATTGTTTTTACTTTATGGATTGTTCATTGAGTTGAAGGACCATTTTTGTTTCGTATTTGACAAAAAAAATTCTCATCATTTCATTTTTGTCTACATTATAGGTTTGATTTGGGAATAAGGTTGAGAATGTGTTAATTTTCTTGGATTACGCTTTCTTTTCTTCATTACATCTCTGATCTGATTTGAGAAAGAAAGAACTGAAGTCATTCTTCTTTTTAATATTTTTTTACAAGAAATTTGTTGCATTCAAAATATTTCTTAAAAGAGAAAATTGGAAAATTTTGTAGCTTTTGATTATTTGGAATCTTGTTCTTTCAAAAATTGAGAAATTGTGTTTCGTAGCTTTTGTAATTCAAAAAGAAATACCTTCTCCTTATTGTAATTAGATTTCATTGAATTAAAATATTGCATAATCATCTCTTTTTGTATTTTATTGGGTCAAGGTCGATACATCATTAGTTTCATTTATGTTTCCCTTTTGAGTAAGCAACAACCTTTAAAATACAACAAAATTTTAAAAAATTATTAGTAACTTTTATTTTCTAGGAATTCTCTACACCAACATTAGATAGGATAGCGCTTTGGAATAGGTTGTAATACACACTCTCCAAATAATCAAAACACACAATAGTATATTGTGATAGGGAGAGTTCAAATCCACTTGCTACATTTTGTCTTGGGGAGCCCTTCTAACACAAGGGTCAATCATGAGGTCACATTAGGACTGGCAAAGTTACTCACCCTTCTTTGTCGGTCTTATTATATATATTTCGCGTATTATTGAAGGTCACTTAAGAATAAAATCCTGTGGGGACCTTCTCGAGTTGATTTCGGGCTAGATACCCTGCCTTTGCGCATGGATCAGACTGTCTACTATTTCCTGATGCATCATTGTCATAATTGGTAACCTTAGTAGCCTATCTCTTTAGGGTATTTACACGAGGTGACTGTGGAGGGGAAAGTCTTCACGGTACCTGGAATCAACGTTGGCCAAACTCACTAGGGATTCTTGGAGGGTATACCCACGATTATGTGTAGGAGCTTGCACCAGGGTGTAATTCTGTTAAGAAGGTCGTCAACATAACTTTTCCACCCACTTTATCCCAACCCCTTCTTGTCTTGATTTTGCGATGTTGGATTTCATCACCAACTAGTGACTTCAAAATAAGAAGATTTGTTTTCTTGTTTTGATTTCTAGATTTTATTAGTGAGTGTTGTTCGTTTCTCTAGTTGGCCATAGATTTGTTTCATTCTTTATTTGGTGCGGCAAACATCATCCCTCGTCGTTCACGTAGGATGCAAGGGCTAACTCAGGAAGATCTGGAAGATTATGTCCCTTTGCTTCCTAACTCACCATAGGGTTCTCCTGAAGGAGCAGTCAATAATGACATAGCCTCTAATATTGGAAGTTCTACTTCATTGGAAGATTCAATACTTCTCGTAAACCCATTATTGAGTGTTGTACAAGATCCACATTTGCTCTGAATTAATTCATCATGAGACATTGTTGTTGAAGAATATATTTAAATGCCTACTGGACCTCACGTGGAGTCTGGTGTAGACGATCCATTTTTTCAAAGTGAGTCATTTGGAACTCTGGTTCACATTGTTGTAAATTTTGATCCTAGCACTCCTGGTCCTAGTCGTACTCTTTGGAGAACCTCTTCAGGACAAGATATTTTTGATAAACTAGGAATGAGCCATTTACACTCGAGAACTCCTAATCAACCTATGGAATCACAAACTCTTGTGACTTCCACTACTTATACAGTACCTTTAGATCATTTTACTAGCACAACCAATAATGTTGTCACAGTTTCAGACCAATTGTTGGTTGGTTCTCACTCAATTCTTCCTCTCCAGCTCACTAGATCTACCATGGTCTCACAAGCAACGCCTGTTTCTGTTGGAAATACGGTGATCACCCAAGATCCTATTGGAACACCGCTTCCACTTAGATCAAATCCATCGCTTCCCCCTGTGTATAATTCTTTGAATACTTCATTCCTAATCCTACCCACAATCCATCCGGACGGTCTAATCTTTTTGTTCCTCTTGGTTATAATGTTGCTAGTCATTTTGTTTACACCTACCCAGGTTCTCTCTGGGGGGGCTTACATTCCTCCTCCACCTTTGCCTAGAGGATCTAATCGTCTTGGCCCTAGTAGCTCCAATGACGTTGGAGGCACCATTCATTTTGTCGCTTCTGGTTTTCAGATTCCTGTTGGGGGACAACCTCAAGTTGGGGGGAAACCTCAAGTTGGAAGCCATAACCTAATTTATGAGAAAAGTATACCTGCATTACTATCTCAACCTTGGAGTCTTTCTTTCCAAGGGATTCAACAACTGTCTGGGGGGAAACATCCTCATGTTAATTCTTTTATACCCCCTAATCTCAAACAACCATATCCAGGTTCTGTGAATGCTACTTGGGGTCAAAATTTTCAGTCTAATGCTCCTTCCAAGGGAGCCTACCTAATCAACCAACTTATGTTGGCTATTCAAATAAAAATCCTCCACAACCAAATTTTTCAGGTATATCTCACTATCTACAGACTTCTTATGGTCCCATTGGTATACCTATGGGACTACCCCCTCAAAACTACTAGTTTCCTCAAGTGAACAGACAGTTTCCCTTTCTTGCTACTTTGGATTTACCAGATTTATCTAGGATTTTGAATGATCCTATTTTTCATTCTCCTTATTGGCCCATCATACCAGAAAAATTACCATCCGACATTTATAAGTTTGACGATCGATCAGGAGAAGACCCAAATAATCATGTCATGACTTTCCATCTTTGGTGTTGGTCCAACTCATTGATGGATGACTCTATAATATTACGACTTTTCCAACAAACTCTTATGGGTTCGGCAGTTAAATGGTATATTGAGTTACCACAAGGATTATTTAATGATTTCAATACCCTATCCATGGCCTTCTAAACAAATTACCAATTGCCAATTTGATATGAGACAGGAACCGAAATTTTGATTTCTTTAAAAAATCCTCTTCTACTCATATTTCTATTCATATCCATGAGTGGAGGAGGAGAAGACTCTTAATAAAAGTTCCCCTTCCTAATCAACTGTTGGTCGAGTGGTTTACCAAATATCTCATTGGTCCTATATCTCGTGATGTTTCCATGGGTGGTGTCTTCACTGAAGAGAAAGATATTAGTCATGCTCATTATCTGGATCTCATTTATTCGCAAACGGGAACACTATACGACTTGATCCCTGATGCTCCTTGTCCTTCTACAAATACTACCCCAACAACTCCAATAGCTTATCACGTTGTTGATGGCGTGATTGGAACTTTTCATGCTGAGACTCAGTCTAAACAAGCCAGTCATACTAATCCCAAGTCTATTACATCTAATGTACAAAATACTCCTAATCCGACTCCTTCCCCTGGTAAAATCTGTGAGGTTAATTCGGTTCAATCCACACCTACCGGTAAAAATCAAAATAAAAAGAAAGGGAAGGGTGGGAATAAAGAGAAAAAAAATAACAATCAACAATCTGAGAAACCCAAAACACAGCCTGTTGATGATAAATATAAGAGTAAACCTCGTTATCCTTGCCTTATTTGTGGTGAAGATCATTATACGAAAGATTGTCCACGACGTGTTGATGTTACTAAGTTCCTGCGAGGGACCGGAACACCTCCTACACCCGTTGTCTTGTCACAACTATTTCCTTCTCAGCAACATGTCCAATTAGTCATTCATGACCAACCTTCTCCCTCTACCACATCTTATGTACTTATGTGTACTGGTGACTCCAAGAAGAACGAAGTTGCAGTTGCAACTCGAGCCAAAGATTATTCTCCTTTGAAAGAGAAAGTTGATGATTTACCACCTCTGTTGGTTCAACCTCCTCCACCAACTTCACCTCCAAATAGTCCTCTTCATCTCGAATGACCAGGGCTAGATACAGTTCTTCTTCCTCCTCCCAANATATTGGTGGAATTGATCCTACCGATAATAATTTAATGATCTTTGACTTGGAAGATCATGTTCCAAGGCTTCCTCCTCAATTAGCGTTTCAAATTCAAGTTGTTGTGGAAACTAAGAATATTTGTTGAACCGTTATTGATGAAGGAGCCTCGACTTGCATCATGTCCGTCACTTGTTGGAAAGCCATTGGCTCTCCTTCCCTTACCGAGACGCACAATACTCTTAAATATTTTAATGGTGAAGGGTTTAAACCTTATGGAATTCTTCATTCGTTGTCTATTATGTTATAAGGTAAGGTGGTTAATGTTGAGGTTGAGGTATTTTATTCACCTCTCAATTACAACCTTCTACTTGGTTGTAGCTAGATTGATTCCATGCGCGCAGTTTTTTCCACTATTTTTCGTGTGTTACGTTTCCCACACCAAGGAAAAGTCATTACAATCAATCAACTGCCCTTTTTTAATTATGATTCATGTACTAGCAACGTACCTTTTATTTCGAAAACACCTCCCAGTTATGAGAATGTTGGCATGGGTCTTTTAAAAGATTCAACTTTGATGGGTACATTTCCTATTCCACCACCCAATATTCCTCATCCTTTTCTCACCTCAATTAACATGATATCCACCTTTGTTCATGAAAAAATTGAGTCTTATGACCCATGGATAGTACCTATCCCTAGTGACTATCTTAGTTACGGTGACTGAATGCCTTTAAGTACAGTGGAATCCGCTTATCAAGATATTCAATCAACACCTCCTTTTCCTCCTTCTCTCTGTGATACGTCTCCAGATCTATTCCACGTGATCTTTCCTATGGATGACATGATCATGAAATTCATGTCTATGGAAGATACCCCATGGGATGATGGGCATCATCGTTCTATTCTCTTCCTGGAATCTGAGACCATAGAGAGTTATCGATGGATTTCCAATCTGTCCACCGTTGTTGTTATTTCTTCTATTCCTGAGTCAACACACAATGTTTTGTATGAAGGTAACTTGATAAATATCTCACCTATCGTTCCTCTTGACATATCGATTAAAATCAGAGTCGTGGAAAATGTTCATATCGGTGCCTAATTTTCTACTGATAAGGTCTATACTTATAAATCCCTTTTCCAAGAATTTTGTGACGTTTTTTCCTGGATTTATGAATAAATGTCTGGTATTGATCCTGATATTGTTGTGCATGAGATTAAGACTTACCCAGAAACTAAACCCATTTGGCAGAGACTTCACTCAGTCCATCCATGTAAAGCTACGACTATCAAGCTTGTGGTTGAAAAACTACTTAAAGTTGGCTTTGTCTATCCTGTGTCGTTGACCGATTAGGTGTCCAATCTTGTTCTGGTTAACAAGAAACAAGGCATGATCCACATTTGTGTAGATTATAGGGATATAAACAAAGCTTGTCCCAAAGACAATTACCCAACCCCTTTCGTTGACCAAATTGTTGACGACTATGTTAGGAGTGAAATCTTCTCCTTGATGGATGGTTTATCTGGCTAAAATCAAATCAACATTTTTCCTATGAATTGACATAAGAATGATTTTATTTTCCCTTGGGGAACCTTCGCATACCGGAAACAACCTTTTGGTCTCAAAAATGCTAGTGCGACTTTTCAGCACGCTATGTCTTACGCTTTTCATGACATTAAGCTCATTGTACAAACCTATCTAGACAATCTACCGGTGCATTCTATGTGTCGTCAAGATCACCCAGCACATCTACGGGCCATTTTCCTATGCTATCGTTATTATTGCATACGTTTGAATCCACACAAATGTGTTTTTTGTATGGAATCTGGACAACTTCTTGGTTTGATTGTGTCTATACATGGTATTAGGGTAGACCCCTTGAAGGTTGAGGCTATTATCAATTTACCTCCTCCTTCCACACTACGCCAACTCCAAAGTTTGTGAGGGAAGGCAAACCTTTTACGTCGATTCATTCCCAACTACAATGAATTAATGAACAGATTTACTCGAATCATCAAAAAAGGTTACGATTTTGTATGGGACAACACTGCCAACAAAGCCTTTGAAGCTTTGAAACTCACCTTAACCTATACACCAATGTTGTTTCCACCTAATTATAGTCAATATTATTTCTTATACTTAGCTGCTTCGAACTCTACCATTGTTATGGTTTTAGTCCAAGAGGATGATTCACACGATGAACATGTTATATACTATTTGAGCTGGAGTCTCACGACCACCGAAACCAAATATTTACATGTGGAGAAACTGGCCTTGGGAGCTGTTCAAGTTGTTCAACCTTTTCATCACTACATCTTATTACACAGAACCACAATCATTTCTGATTGCAACCCCATGCAAAACATCCTTACTCAAAAATTGTTGGGGTCAAGTACTCTAAATGGATAGTTATTCTCCAAGAGTTTGATTTTGATTTTGAATGTGCCAAGTCAAAGAATTCTTTGGTCTTTTTTGAATTGATATGTGACCTTCCCTCTACTGAAACAAAAATTGTGGCAGAGGATTCCTTACCTGACGAATCTCTCTTTCTGATCAATTTTGACGACCTATGGTACGGATATATTATCATTTATCTACAGACTCAAAAATTTTGGCCCGATCTTTCTAGTACAAATCGTCATCGTATCTAGTATCAATCTCGTCAATACATTATCCTTAGTGATACCCTTTACCATCGTGGTATTGATTCCATTTTTCGACGATGTCTCACCTACGAAGTAGCCATCATCACCGATCAAGGTAGTCATTTTCGCAACTTCATGATGTCTGGTTTTATTGAGAAGTTGGGTCTTCGTCATGAAAAATCAACCCCCTATTATCCATAGGCCAATGGCCAAGTTGAATCAATCAACAAAGTACTCACTATTATGCTTTGAAATATGGTAGGAATTCATAAGTCAAATTGGCACACAATGCTCTTGTCAGCATTATGGGCCTATCGGACGTCTGTTAAGTCTACCATGGGGTTCACACCTTTCCAATTAGTATATCTTATTGAAGAAATTTTGTCGATTGAATGTGAAATCTCATATTTGAAACAAGTTGTCGAACTTCTCCCTAACACCTCAATTGAAGAGGAACGTATTTTGTATTTGATGCAATTGGACGAAACCTGTCACGATGTTTCCTTAGTCATTGAAACCCAGAAAAATCATATCAAAGTTCAATATGACAAGCATGTCAAACCACGCATATTTTATGAGGGTGATCTAGTTCTCCTTTATGAACAAGAATGTGACTTACTAGGGGCCAGTAAATTTGAACCTATGTGGCGGGGTCCTTATATTGTAAAATGAGTGTTGGAGAAAGGGGCTTATGAGCTAGTAGATTATGATGGAATTCCTTTGAGTGAGCCCAGAAATGGGATTTACTTGAAGAACTACTATGCTTAAAATAATTTTTTCATGAGTGTTGTGTATTTTTAGTGTATCATACTCTTGTGTGATTTCCTGTTTTTGGTTCCACCTTTTGGCTACTTACCTTGCATTGTGCTTGGTTTCCATAAGTCAGTGTCTCTGCTACCCTATGTCAGCTTCGCTGATGGCGCTAGTCGTAGTACTCAAAACTTAGCATCTGTTGCTTCAGAAATCTATGCACCTACGAATGAATTGATCAGTCTACATGGTGTTTGCCTTGGTCGTGCAACTAATAATATTGCGGAATACAGTGCAGTTATCAATTTTTTAACTGACGTTGTTTCACTTGGAATCTGTCATCTTATTGTACGAATTGATTCACAATTAGTAGTACTACAATTGAATAACGTTTATTCCATCCTAATTCCTACTTTGTTATGGGTATATTTACAAATTCACCTCTTGGAACGACATTTTGATTACATCGAATATCAACATATTCCTAGATGTCTAAATACATTAGCAGATGCATTGGCTAATTATGTCTTAGACAGACATTTGAGACATTTATAAATCCAATCACACTTTTTACAAAAACAAGTAAGTCGGTAGGAACTTTATATTTATAATGATAAAAGTTTACAAAAAAGTGTTTTGTCTAAAGACCAAAATATCAAAAATGTGAAGCTCATAAGCTTCATGTACAAAAATCATCAAGTATGTTGCTCATTGTAACAAGTGACTTCCAATGCTTGTTGATACTAAGAGGTGGGTGAATCACTATCAAGTACAATTTGAAAACTTTTTCAACTTATACTTCAACCAGATCATATATTCAATTATATCCAATGAGCAATGAACAATAGTAGAAGAGTTACACCAATACACCACAATACACCATGCACA
>JZKD02S2324402.1:0-13721 GCA_000966675.3 Picea glauca | reverse complement strand
TAGATAATATTACTCAATGTATTCTATGAAACGCCTCCAAGTTTCACTCCTTGAATCCTCCCAAAAAGGGAGTTATAGAGAATATGGTAAACCTTATTCAATTTTGGTTTATTCAGGAGAGAAAACTTGTACAAAATGCCCCACGCTCAATATTTAACATCTGATTCTGAAATTTGTACACAAGAAACTACAACCCATAATATTTCCAATGCAATTGATCTCACTTCATTTGGATTTTCTATGAAGAAGTTATAACTATTTTACCTGAAAGACATGTTTATGACTAGCTTGAGGACTAGTCAAAAACCCTATCTTCCATAGACTGTATCTCCAAAATTATAGTGAATAAAGAGATGAAATTTTTACCACAGGTACCTAGATATGGCTTCTCACTAGCCTCCAAATTTCACCATCTGAATCATTCTATAAACAAAGTTATAGCGAAAATGGTAAGATGACATGTAAATAACATACCTTAAAACACATCACCGAGAGACTTCATCTTCCCTTGAAATTCGGCCTTCTTTAATTCAGATTTCCTCTGAAATTCGACTTATATCTCCTTGTTCATTTAAAAACTTGTGTGTCTAAAATGAATGTATAATGATATGTATTTATACCCTTTATGTCACTTCCTGACATTTTTTGTGTCTAAAATGAATGTATAATGATATGTATTTATACCCTTTAGGTCGACCTGACATTTTTTTATTTTGTAATTATTTTCTTTAATTATCTTCAAGGCTAACCTGTACTTCCTTCTTCAATTCACTTTGTCATCTTCAAAAATTCATTTCTCCTCAACCATGAGGATCCACGTGATGTTCCACCTACCACCAAAAACAACATGATGTATACTATCCTTCCATGGGTGTTGTATATGCATGTGCATTGTCCTTCATGTCCAAATACCTTCATCAATATTGGGGTCCAAAACCAATGACTAGGGTTGACGTCAATGACAACAATCAATCTTCCAACAATGCTACCCTATGGAGTAGTCGACCGATAGATGTGGATACACCCACGGTGTGGCGTTGGTAGTGCCTATGGAACTCATCCACAGTGGCGTCAGAGACATGCATGGTCAGTCCCTCCAGGTTTTGTTCTATAGCCTCAAGATCTGTGGTAGCCACTCCTGCTACAACACCTCTCTCTCTGCGCCTCTGGATGGGAGATGATCCCATCGACCGATAAGGCCCACATCTGCCTTGATGAGAGCACTCAATTATTCATCGGATAAATAACACAAAAAACATTTTATATCATTAAAATAACAAAAACATTATATAAAAAAAAATCCCCTTCTTATCTATGTCACCCCACTAGAACCCGCCAGGAAGAGCTAGGTCTAGGTCCCCACGAAAATCTACCTCGGTATACGCATAATATTCTACCATGAGAAGTTGATTCTTCATACATTGGAAGAATACATCGTCATATTTCACAATGGGAACACCACCATGTCGATCCACGAGATCTACCCACCTCTTCATTCGTGGATCCTTTGGAGAGGGTATACCCCACTCCACTTGCAGACATAGGACAGGGACCCTCTCTAGGAAGAAGGACACCAAAATAGACCCATATCCAAATTGCTTTAATATACTAATTTGGCACTTGGTAATTTGTTTCTTCATGCTTTTTAGGACCCCCTCACACCAGTTGAAGACATGGGTCCATACATTCTATCGTGTACTGAAATTGGATCTACAAAGCCATATGGGGAGATACACTCCCTACCATGCGAGTATTAGTGTAAAGGATAGTATGCAATGGAATATCTAGGACATCCCTGATAGCTACCTTACCACTATGTTTCTTAGTACCTAGCACACAATGGTGGCGAACGTAGTAATCCATAGGGTCACCTCCACCCCGGTTGCATGTAAGTGACACCTGTGAACCACGGCAAAATAACCCTATCAGGAAATAGATATCCTCTATATCTATTGTGAGTGTGTGGAAACCCACACAAAATTCATGCTCGTTCACATCCCACATGTGAACCAAGTACTCTAGTAGTCTCAACTGGGCTATCATGCCCTGAATCCTGAAGAATTTTAGTAACCCACACTGTCGTAGAGCCATAACTGTCCCCGATTCATTCCCAGCGAAGTAATCCTCTTCTTCATGCTCTCGCTCATGCCACTCCAGCATCTTGACCAAGGAAATCCTACCAAGGAACAATAAGATAATATTAGAAACTTAAAATTCTCTCCTGGGGGTTGTTTCTAGTTAAGTTTATCTTTTTTTAATTTTTGGTCGTGGTCGTCGCAGGGTTGCGCATTCGCGTACTGCAAATTCGTTGCACCCTACTTATAGGGCCACCTGCGACGATCCTAGATCATCATAGTTCACGATATAGAGCACTTGTGATGATCTTAACACGTAGGTAGCCCCCAATAATTGACCCAATGCACAAATTTGACCAATAAAAATCAATTTTGAAACCAGGAAAAGATGAAGGAGAATGAGATTACATGTTTGATGGAGACAATTCGTGAAATTATCCACCACATGCTACACAATCGACAGTTGAATTTCGGGGTGAAAAGGGGATTTGGAGCACTATTTGGGTAAAATTGCAAATGAATTGGTAAAATAGTGTTTTTGGTCTATTTTATTGACTTTTAACACTTTTTATTTTGCAAAATGATATATTTATATATTGTATCCATGCCCTAAATTCCTAACAACTTGGAAAGTGTTGACTTTTTCAAATTAAAATGTCTAGAAAGGAGGCCTTGGAACAAGGGTCTACCCCTTTTCGATTTGTTTTTTTATATT
The DNA here is from genome assembly GCA_000966675.3 of Picea glauca. NCBI lineage: Eukaryota > Viridiplantae > Streptophyta > Pinopsida > Pinales > Pinaceae > Picea > Picea glauca. Next base: position 10,931 of record JZKD02S2324402.1, on the reverse strand, counting down.
TTTCACATGTAAAGATCATTTTAAAGTTTTTTAGGAAAAACTCCGAGGAAGTCTTAATTCTTTCTCACGCTCGTGAAACCGTGAGAATGTAATCGAGTCATCTTTTGTCATTTTTTCGAACTTGTATTGGAAATACGAAAAATGAAATGTATGGAGTATCTTTTAAACTCTTTTCAAGCTCCCTAAACATGAAAAGATTGTCGAGCAACCTTGTTCTTTTCACGCTCGTAAAAGTATTTGAATAAAACATTTGATGAGTGATAGGTTATCTCTTTTTTGGTCTCGTCGGACTAAATTACAAAAAAGGACCTCATGGAGTTCTCTTTAAGTGTTTTTTAGACTCTAAAATTGAAAAACCCCTGATTTTTCTTTCGTTGGACTCATTAAACAAGCATCGAAAGACCCATATGGGATCGAACCACTCCTTCTTAGGGTTCATTAAACATACTCTGAGGGAATTTTCTAAAGGATGAGCTTACATCTACAAGCATATGTTATCCTTCTCAATCTTGCGTAAAAATAAAGAGGTACTCGCCAGAAATGGTGGGGGAAAACTGGGAAAGAAATGTGTCTCTGTATTTATGTTAGTGGCAGTAATAGTTTCTCTTGAACATGCCACCCCCCTTCGTCATTGTATCCGGGTTCGAAAATCCATTTGTCTCTCTTTTTTCCATCCACAAGTTCAGATGTTGGGTCCTCCTTGAGTCAATGCTTCCAAGAAAATTTTCATGTCATTCATATGTTCAAGAGAATTCCAACCTAAAAAAGCCTTCTATCGAGTCGGCCATATGCAGTTATAAATTTTTCTACCATGTCGACCTTCCCTGAGTCAATTCTGAATCACTTCATACTCTGATCTACTTCAAATCTATTAAAAATTTTGTTTCATTGATGTGGGATACATCAAGGCCCTCCTATGACAAGTCTTTTCCTGTTGACTTCAATTCATTATCCAGAAACAAGATTTAGAAATCATTTAGTACCTTAAAGCTTGCATGCCTCAATGGCAGGTTTCTTCGATTTCAACAGTGGGTTCACATCATTGGCCCTTGATTGGAAGATTCCATTGAATGTTCGACTTCAACTCATTTATTCACATTCGTTGGATTTTACTAGATTACCTTGGGATTCATTGACATCAATGGTGATTTCCTTCGCACTTGTTAACAGTTTTCATTAATGACCCGTAATCAAGTGGTTTCTACCATGTTTGACTTCAACACGTGTAATCACATGGCTATATTCATACTTAGAGACAATGTAAATGAAGACCCTGGATCTTATCATTTTGGTCCAAGTTGCGACGGAGTATTCATTAATTTGTAATGACACGTAGATCCATTGTGTACGAATCGCGGCTATGTCCGAATTTGAATTATTTTAGAGTATAGATCCATAGTGTATTCCCGGTGGCTATGTTGAATCATGATGACATGGATTCACAGTGTATTTTTAGTGGCCATGACTCACCTGACACTTATGATTAGAGTCACTTGTATTCTGATCATGGGAATTCCTACCTCAAAATGGTATATTATTATGCAGATGCTTGATTGTTTGCAGGTTCCCGATCGATGCGCTCCTTATTTTCAACACACACATTCTACAAAGTATTTCAGCTGTCACGAGTTCCAGCTTCATAATTTGGGGGGAATTTTGTTACACCTTATTTTTGTCACCTCAATGATTACCTGACAACATGTGTTAATGTTCCCTGAAAAATATTAAAAGAATACTTTCTCCATGAGAAAAGTGATTTTCTTTCCTCTTTCAAAAACCATATCAAGGAAGATCGTCACACCCTTCCATATGCATAGGGTGTGATGATGCTTGATTGTCACACTCTGCTCTAAACCCAGACTATCAACACACACATTCTACAAAGTATTTCAGCCGTCATGAGTTCCAGCTTCATAATTTGGGGGGAATTCTGTTACACATTATTTTTGTCACCTCAGTGATTACCTGAAAACATGTGTTAATGTTCACTAAAAATATTAAAAGAATACTTTCTCCATGAGAAAATTGATTTTCTTTCCTCTTTCAAAAACCATATCAAGGAATATCATCACACCCTGCCATATGCATAGGGTGTGATGATGCTTGATCATCACACTCTTCTCTAAACCCGGACTGTGATGTTGTCGCATGCTTCTTGTGCATAGGATGTGACTATGCTTGAAGCATAGGAAAAGTCAAATTTCACGAATGTTCTAGAAGGAAATCTTCTAGAAGGTGAGGTGGCCTCTGATCGGTTTGGATCTTACTCGCTTCTATGATTTGGTGGGATTATCCTAATCTCCTCATCCATCTCTCTTTCACACTACATAAAGAGGGATTTCTCATGGAAAAGGCTAAGGTTGAATAGGGTAATATTTTCATGGAGAGTTCTACTTCATATTATGCTTGAGAGCTTTGCTTTAGTTCTTCAAGCCAGATTGTGGATCTTCTTCATTCAAGGCATTGGAGCAAAGGTGTGTGTGTGGAAGCAAAGGTCCATTGAAAGGGGACCTTGCAACATCAAGGCATGGGTTGTATTCTCCACTTTGAATTCATTTAATGCAGTAATACATTTCTTCCCTATATAAGCATCTCGCCTTCTATTGTATAATTCCTTGATCATATACATAGACTTCATTAGAATACATATATCCTTGTTTTCCCTCTTTGTTGGTTTGTGATTCTTAGACAGGCTTACTATCCTACAAACTCAAATAAGGAGATACAAGGACGACACTAGCGAGGACCAAGCGTCATTTAAAAGGTATGTCATGTGTACTTCACTAAACTAGTTCATATGATGATGACGTTGAAGTTTGTATTTTGTTATGTTTTGTTCTAGTTTCCTATGGAAGTTAGGGAGATCTTTTTGTGTCTGCACTTACCGATTAGTCCAATAACAATTAATGAATGCATCACATCCAAATACTTTAATATGTGAAACCAAAGGCTTCGTACCAAACCATGCCTTATGCAGAGCCGTGTCGGCTAGCGCCTTTGAAGGATACATATTCACGAGACATTTTTCATGTCAATTGCATCTGACCACAATTCTTGTGCGATCCCAACACCACTAAGCATGATCCTTGACTTTTCCATCAATATTATGTTCATTATCTCAACAAGACCATTTTGTTGTAGGGTATATGGTGTGGTATTTTGGTGTTCTATGCCACAATGCTTGTAGATCTGCTCAGAATCATTTCCACATAATTCACCACTATTGTCAGTTCTAAGAACCATAATCTTCTCATCTATTTGGTTTTCTACAAGAGACTTAAACTCTTTGAATTTCTCGAAAACCTTTAATTTCTCCCTCAAGGAATATATCCTTGTATTTTTGGAAAAATCATTTATGAAGGAGACATAATATAGGAATCCACCAAGTGAATGCACTAAAACTGGGCCAAACACATCACTATGAACCAATTCTAGAATCCTCTTTGCCCTTGTCGCCTTAGATGGGAACCTTACTCGAATTTATTTTCCATATATACAATGTTCACAAAAATCGACTTCTAAATTACATTCAGGAAAATATTCAACCATACCTTTGCTATGTATAGCTTGAAGTCCTTTTTCTCCAATGTTACCCGTCCTCTCGTGCCATAGCATGGTCGCGTCGACTTGACAAATACTTCTCGAGTTGGTTTGAATTGACTTGGCCCGAGTTGAGTTGAGTTGAGTCAACTTCAGGAACAACGATGTTGTTTCATCCAGTCTATTTGGCATTCCCTAATAACTTGTATAGGGTTCCAATCCGAACTCTTTTCATTAAGACCATCTCACCTCTGACCATCTTGGACGTGTTCTTCTGAAATAGAGTGTGCACTCCCGCATCACTCATCTTACTGGAAAAATATCATGTTTCTTTCCAAACTCAGAATATGCAACACACCTGGAAGGGTTCTACTCCTCCCATCATGTAGTATCAGTCAAACTCTTCCTCATCCAACAATTTTGGTTGTCGAATCGTCCCCCAAGAACACATATCCTCCTTCATATTTTTCAAATTCACATAACCATTCTCTGTGTGGTTTCATATGATAGGATTCTTCTGAGTCAATCAACCAAACATTTCTATATGATTGTGTACTAGTTGACGCCAGATACACATCACCTCCCTTATATGGAGTAGTCTTTCTCTCACTCAACTACTTCTCATCGGACCATGTATTGACTGCCATTTCCTTCAACTTGTAGTCACTTTTGTAATGCCTAGGTTTGTCACATTTCCAACACCTTCTCATCGAATGAACAAGGGATTTAGATCTACCCTTTCACTTAGACTTTCTGTGGGAGAGTTTTTCTTTATCTCTCTCAATTGATGTACCTCTCACCACTAATGCATCTTTGGTCGATCCTTTCATGTTCCTCCTTATAATTTCTTCTGACAGCAGAGATGCAACCACGTATTCTATCACTAATGTGGTTGAATTACTCCCTATAGCCATGAATAAGTTATCCTAGGAGTCTAGAAAAGAACATAATAGGCTAATACATTTCTCCTCATTGATTTTAATATCCACAGAAGAGTAATTGTCCCCGAGGTGTAGGACAGTCGGTGACGGAGTGTGTTGTTAAGCCACTCCGTGATGTTAAAGTCACCGGTTCGAAACCTGCGGGGACAAAAAATCCAACCATGTTAAGGGTTGGTGTGGCTCAGGCCGGGTGCGATCCCCGGGTGATTTTGACGGCTTAGATGCCCCTGAGTCGCAGTTTCTCAAGCCACAGGTTAATCGCAGGTCCTGCACAAATTAACAAACAAAAAAAAAAAATATCCACAGAAGATAATTGGCTTATTAAACACATTTAAATTCTCAGTCACTGAACTATCCTCTCTCATCCTCAAAATTCACAGTTTCTTTCTAAGGAACAACTTATTTACCATGGATTTCTATTGGTACAATCTCCCCAACTTGTCCCACAATTTATTGGTCGAATCTTCATGTGATATTTTCAACAACACTGAATCTGCAAGGCAAAGTCGAATTGTACCCCTTGTCCTTTGCTTGAGTTTCTCCTATTCTTCCCTTGACGTACTTGTAGAAATGGTACCTGGAAATACTACTACCATTTTTTCTTGATCTACAAGGAGATCTTCAATTTTAAGCTTCCAAAGCTCAAAATTTTGGCCATTGAATTTTTTGATCTCTATTCTCGAGCTACTTGTCATGCTTTAAGAACAACTTTAAATATCTTTGACTTACGACTCTTACTAGACCTAGGGTTTAGCTCAAATCCAAGTTTATTAATCCAAAATTTGATGCCACTTGTTAGTAAATAGAGCACTTCCACGCTAAACCTAACACAAGAGAGTTAGAAAAATTTAAGCTATAAATCAAATGACAAAGTAGATACACAATACATGGAGATTTTACCCCAGAAACTGAAACGGAAAAACCAACATTCCTTGAGTGTATTGCTCTCTTGTTATCTTATTCATTTAGAATAAAAGGTCACATTTCTAACCTTGTTCCATATCTAAGACACAATCGACATCATAACTTCTTGATTTACACAAGAACAACCTTGTATCCAATTCATCTTACATCTACATGACCAACAACCTACTGTTAAATATTAGCATGAATATTATTACAACACACCTTGTTTATAGGCTTTACAGTAGACAAAACCCTAAAGAAAGGTGCCCAAAAAAAATGGTTACATATCTATACATATCATTTTCTACAAATCTCATGAATCTCGAGATTCTGCTAAAATCAAGTTCAAGTCGGATTACTAGTCGACCTACATTTGGTCTTTAGTCGGTTGCCACATGACCGCATGTCGACCTCTTGACGGTTGACCTTTTCGACTTGTTGTCAATAAATTCGACTTCAAATTTCCTGGTCAAACACTTAGACCTTTGACTTTCACTTTTGGTTGATCCACCTCGACTCAACTTTCACTGCAAAGAATATAACAACCCAATAAACTTGTCCCATAGTTTCTTGGACGATTCTTCACCTAAGACATTCAACAACACCGAATCTGCAAGACACGGTCGAATCACACTCCTTTCCCTTGTTTCTATTCTCTCCCATTCTTCCCTCAATATACTTGTCAAAATGGTAATTGAACAGACAGCTACCTATTTTCCTTGATCTACAAGGAGATATTCAATTTTAAGCTTCCAAAGATCAAAATTCTGGCTATTGAATTTTTCAATCTCTATTCTCGAACTACTTGCTATTATTTTAAGCACAACTTTAAATATCTTTGAATTACGACTCTTACTAGACCTAGGGTTTAGCTCAAATCCAATATTTTCAAATTGAACTCTAATACCACATGTTAGGAAAATAGAATTCCATGCTAAACCTAATAGAAGAGAGGAAGACATATATAAGCTAGAAAATAAATGACAAAGCAAACACACATTACACAAAGATTTTACCCTGGAAACCCAAATGGGAAAATCAACTTTTCTTGAGAATCTTTCTCTTGTGTCGTCTTATTCATTCAGAATAAAAGGTTACATGTCTAGCCTTAGTCTACACCTAAGACACAATTGACATCATACCCTCTTTCTTACACAAGAAAAACCCTACATCCAATCCAGCTTACATCTATATGACCAACAAAATTCTGCTAAATATAAGCATGAAGATCAAATACAAGATTCAACAATGTCTAAAATAATGCATTTGCAACATTCCTTATTTATAGGATTTATAGTAGGAAAAACCCTAAAGAAAGGTCCCCAAAAATAGTTACATATCCATGCAAATCATTGGCTTCAAATCCCTTGAATCTTGGGATTCTGTTACAATCGACTACCAGTCGAACTCCATTCAGAATTCAGTTGGTTGCCACACAAACTCCTAACAACCTATTATTGGATGACCTCTTCAACTTGTTATCGATCACTTCGACTTCAACTTTTCCTGTTCGATCACTTCGACTTCAATTTTCATGTTGAAATTTTTTTGTCATTGATGTTAAAGTGGCAATGATGATGATGATGTGGCAAAAATGATAAGGATGTAACAATGATGATGATGATGTGGAAGTGAAAAAGAGAGATTGTTTGAGTATTGAATCCATGAATCCAAATAAAGAAGCCTTGAATCCATGAATCCAAGTAAAGAATCCTTGAGATTGTTTGAGTATTGAAGACATGAAGCCAAGTGAAGAATCCTTGAAGCCATGAATCCAAGTAAAGAAGCCTTGAAGCCATGAAGCCAAGATAAGAATCCTTGAAGCCATGTGGACAAGTCAATATCAAAGAAAATTGAATAATCCCCTTAAGAAGTAATGATGTGTCCACTTGAATAAGCCTTGAAGTGTCTTTAAGGGCCTTGACATAAGTGTATATAACTCCAAAGTTTTCCCCTTATGGCGTATCTTTTAAGCATGGCCCTCACGGGATGGGATAACAAGTGGTTGTTTCCACGTGCCCACTTTGAGTAGTACATAAATGGATCCTTTAAGGAGCCTTGAATAATTCATGCAATCAAGTGAATAATCCCCTAAATTTAAGTGAAGAAGCCTACATATGTCCAAGATAAATATTTCAAGATGAAAATTGTTGAAAGTATTATTTGTGGTCAATTTGGATACCCTATATTTGAGGGAATGTTTACCCTACATAAATAAATTAAATGGAATAACAATTTGCATGGTTGTAAATATTATTCCAAGACCTTTCCAATGGTATATGGAAGTCCCTCTAACTCCCTAGGAATGAGGAGATATGAGTTTTTTCATCTGACAACCTAGCCACAAAATTGAGGTTGGCTCAACTAATTTTTGGGGACAAAATTACTATAAATACATGATAGAATTTCACATTTTTAGTGTAACCAACGAAGATATCAAGTTTGAGGTGCAATCAAGGTGTTCGGGTGTCTTTCTGGTGTCCAAAAAAAATCTAAGGGATTGTCTTAAGGTCTTTCTTATTCTCAAGGTATGTCGTGAGGTCATGATGTTGATGTATGCTCTGTTATGAAGTTGTGATGTTGTTGTGATGTTGTCGTGAGGTTGTGATGTTGCCATATGCTCTGCTATGAATTTATGATTTTTTCTTAAGTGGGTGTTTTCATTAGTGGACATTTTTGTGAATGTGTGTTACCGTCAGTGGATGTTTCCATCAGTGATTACATTATGGGAATGATGCTATGAGGCTTGCTAGGGTTTGAAGGATTGTCTATGGAATGAAGCATGCAAGTGACATCAAAATTATAGTGTGTATGAATATCTTGGATTGGTGATATCTTACTCATTTGAGAATATTGGTGTCTTTATTCAGCAGGTTGGCACTTTTGTTTTAGGGAGTGGGTGTTTCCTTCTAGTTGGAGCTGGTAAAGCTAGGGGATTGGTGCCTCCTTCCAGTCGGTGTTGGTAGATCAGGGAATTGGGGATTCCTTAAGGTTGGTGCCTATAAATCAGAGGGTGTGTTCCTCCTTCCAGTTGGTGCTAGAGAATCTTGGAAGTTTGTGCTTCCTATGAATGTAATATTAACATGATATAAGAAAAGCATTATGTGGTTTTCTCCCGTGGTCTCCACGTAAAAATAATTGTGTTCCGTGTATGGTTTTTTTTGTGACGATGAATGACATTGTTAATGGTTAATGTTTACATGATGTGATTAAGGTTAAAAATGGTAAAAAGTTCTCAATATTGATTCACCCCCCCCTCTTAGTATTGGTGAATATTCCAACATTTCACTCCTAGTCAACCCACCTCAACTAGAATTTCACTACAAAGAATATAACAACCCAACAATGTTAACTCATTAAAAAGTGATCTATTTCTATGCTACATAATAAACATACAATAGTTTTCACTAACTTCAAAGTCCAAAAAAAATCAAAATCAAATGAAATTGAATTTCAAAAAATAAAAAATCAAGGAGACTTATGTGTATATAGGAATTTCTTTCCCACTACCTTATCATGTCTTAAGTATGAGTTATGGTTGCAATATACTATGGAAAAATATAGGCTAGTGTTATGAGAAAAAACTCTATGGCAAGGGGTAAACCACAATAGACGGAACAACACCCAAAAATCAACTCTAAACTCAAGTATTCTAGATAAATAGAAATGATAACAAGAGAAGGCTAGAATCCTACCTCGTCCAGACATCTGAAGAAGACCATGGTTGAGATCACGACCAAAAGCTTAATGCCTGCAACTTGTCCTCGACAATCAAGATACACAAGAATATAGAAATTATATAGAATGTTACCATATAAACTAGCATAATGCATTAACATGTATAACAAATACGCCCATGGAAAGTAATACAAATATTTGCGACATATAACTGGACGAGAAAAGAGTATTTCTATTAATGTAATCAACAGAAGTACATATGTGTTTCTCATGTGCACCAGATGTAAGTAGTACACGAAAGAGACCCTTTTACTAGTAGCCAATAATGAAAATTGATGACAAAGGTGAGGAAACTTCCAATAGGATCTAATGGAATCCAACACATTGCATGAATCCCAATGTGTGAATATATTTCTTGTCGTCGAACACAAGGGAAACCCCCCAATCAGTGACCAATGGAGAGATGTCATATGTTGGGTTCAAGGTCATCTACCAATGATGAAAGTAATCCCAAGGTGTAAGGTAGGACAACAACTTCATGTGATTCTGAGCTTCACTTGTAAGGGGATGGTCGATATGCAAAGTCAAGAATTATGAGGAATGGATGAAACATGCTTAGTCTTCTTTTGAACAAGAGCATGAGACATATGAATAACTCAAGAAGCATAGACTTAACATTGATCATTGATAAAATTTTGTGACACAGGTGGTATAAAAAAACTCTCCACGGGGACTGGAAGAATAACCAGTCAAAGGAGTAGAGTCTAAGTAACGAGTTCATCTTCCTAAGGCCATGCTAAACCCAAACCTTGGATGAAATGGACTCAATAATTTGTGTTGTGTTCAAAGGTGACACAATTGTTGCTGATAGGAGATAATATTCTTTTCTTGCCCCTCTTTTTTTTCTTTTTCATAGTAAAATAAATTCTATGACATAAGAGAGGAAACGAGTGTCATGAGTAAGCAAATAGTTCCAAGCAGTGGAACATACCTATGCTCAATGAAAGGGAATGCATGTGGGACATGGACACTCGAGGGGATGTTTCCTCTACGAGTAAAAGGTTGTCAAGTTGCAAAGGATATATGGAAGGCACTACTTGGATAATGCTAAGAATTTCTAAGGAAAGAAGCTTATAACGAGAAAGAGGGAACTAACATTAGGCTCAACAATGCAAGTAGGATAATGGGATGCAATTACAACTTAACTCAAAGAGTGTCATTTTTCCTAGATTGAGTCCCCTATGCCCAAAAAAGTATAAAATAATACCCAGGAGAACTCTTCTAGCCAATGGTGACTAGAGTATTCATTTTTCATAAGTAGTCTACTTGGTCTGGAAAAGGGTTAAACTTATACAAAAATAGACGTCCTTTCAAATCCATTTAATGAGTGTGAAAGAGACAATTTCACTCAATAATCTTTTCATGTTTAAGGAGTATTCAAATAGATTAACTAAGACTCAAAAAGTACAATATGTATAGAGGACCACACATCCTTGTGGCTTATGCATAGTAGTTCTCCAGGTAGGGCCTATTGCTAGGCCTAGGCCAAGGGTTTTTTTGATAATCAACTTGTAAAGTTTCCAGTTCAGGAAGAGGTTGGAAATCCAAAATCATAGCTTCAAGAATAGCCTCATCTAAAGGAAACTCAACATCCATGAAACCAGGGCTCAAAATCTCACAAATACCAGGGCTCGAGGTCTCACAAAAAACAAGATCAGACTCAAGAGGAAATGTCAGATTACTCGGGCCCATAAGGGGAGGCCAGGGCTCCCATGCAAATCTTTTGTCGAAATTTAGTAGCTCACTAGTAGCCAACACAATCTTGGGATAACCTAAAGCTTTCCAAGCCGATGAGGATAGAATACT
>JZKD02S2324391.1:4257-28474 GCA_000966675.3 Picea glauca | reverse complement strand
GCATAATAGGTTTCCCCTTTTGCAGGAATTTATAATCAGAAAATTGTTATGATATTCTTTTATGTTTTGTTTGTCCTGTAACATACTTCAAGAAGCAGCATAGCTGATCGTTTACAAGAAGCACACGGATCAACTGGTGTGAGTTTCCCTCCTCCAAACAGCTTAGAAGCAATCATACACATGACAGACTTGGAGCGTTTCCAGGTCAAGTAGTATCTAGTTTACTGTTTTTATTAAGTAGTTTGATATAGATATAATTTTGATTTGTTTCAATTTCAGTTAGTTTACTTTCTTATTCATAAATCATAAAATCAAAAAAGAGTTATCTTTACTGTCTTGGGACAGCAAGCAAATCAGTTTCACAGGTTTATTCAAATCTGTAGATTGTATGTAATGTATATTTGTGAATAAACTGTAATTAAATTGATAATTAGGTAGTTGATTTGAGTTATTAGTAGTTTGTAGATAGTATTGTTAGTATAATTAGTATTTAGTATATTAGTTCRTTATMTTTGTTTTATTAGTTTCTAGTTTCCTTTGTTTTAGTTAGTTTCTTGTATTTAGTTATAGTTAGTTTGTTTTATTTAGTTTAGTTAGATTACTTAGCTCAGATCATTCTTTCTCTTTGGTTTTCTTAGAAGACCTTAGAGCGGCCAATGGAGCCGTTAAACTCGTCAGGGTGGTCCATTCCAAACGGCTTGGGTTATTTAGACAACCCCGGACCGGTTCCACTCTCCCAGTTGACGGATGGATTGTTTCACCCGTCAACAGGTTTCCAAGGGAAAAGTCTATGTGTAATGTGTGTATTTGACATTGTATCTTTTATGTTCTTTTATTGAAAATCTGTTTGTAGTAAAAATTGTACAAGGTTGAGTCCCCTAGGTGTAGGGTAGTCGGTGACGGAGTGTGTTGTTAAGGCACTCCGTGATGTTAAAATCACCGGTTCGAAACCTGCGGGGAAAAAAAATCCATCCATGTTAAGGGTTGGTGTGGCTCAGGATGGGTGCGATCCCTGGGTGATTTTGACATCTTAGATTCCCCTGAGTCATGGTTTCTCAGCCACGGGCTAGTCCCGCCAGTCACGGATAAACTAGAAAACAAAAAACAAACTGTACAAGGTTAAAATCTACACATATTTCACTTATTCAGACACTCATATCATACCTTTAATCATGTATATGTACATTTACATATATGTAGGTGCATCACTTGCACCTTTTTACCTTGCTCATTCCCATTTATTGGGTCTTATTTTCACTCTTCTTTAATGAGAATTTACAACCATCCTCATGGCTAGTCTCATAAACCTTATAATTTCTTCCTTCATACTAGGAAACCTTATAATGCATTCCATTCATGCACTCAAGCATCCATTTACAACTATTTTTATGAAAAGTCTCATAGGAATTACTCAACACCAAGTTTTCCTCTTTGTTGAGAGTTTTCATTCACATGATATTCATATGGAAAGTCTCACAAACATATTTGTAACGATGTTTCCCTTTTTATATGGCAACTACTATAAATATAACACTCTTGCCTAAACTGTTGTAAATGTATGCTACAACCTAGAAATACAACCTGGACAATTTCAATAGTTCCCTAGGCAACATGACAACTTATCAAGCTTCTCTTCATGCCTCAAGCCATTTTTGTCCACAAACCTTTTTACACATAGTTGTACTATGGGTACAATAGTACAACCATTGTGAACCATTAAAGCTTGATTGGCACTCACATTAGTGGTGTGAATGGTGTTCCTTTTTTACATGTCTCAAACTTCAACCAGGGTGCCCTGTAGAAAACACCATACATTAATATAAAAATAGAGGTTAATCCATCCAAGCCAAAATGATTATGTACTTAATACTTGCGTTGCATTGAGGGGGTGTTAGTGAGATTTGATGAGCATTCGAGAGATGAGGTCCTTGGAAACCTCTAAAATTTTCTCCCACACGCCACTTTTGAGATAAACATCTTCATTCAAAACCCTAGACTTGAGTTCGAAAAAGATATCACCATGGAACGGGAATCCACCACTGAGCATGGAATACAACAAAACACGATCAATCCAAATATCAACGCTCTTTGCACAACCATTTTCCACATATCTCCTCCGCTGCACAACTCCAAAACTAAAAGTATATCTTGTGAATCCTTGTAAACCGCATGAATTTTCACAATGCCCTCGTGACCCGATACCCTTGACATTTATTTTGTTCAGGATATCCACCGGTGAATTTTTTTATGATCACATGAAGCGATGCTTTAATTTTGTAGTCTGCTCCCCCTTGGGGATATCTATTATGATGGCCAAGGTCAAGGTCAATGTTTTGCCTCGTTTATTCTTTTCATATGCCAAATAAATTCTTGTGTTCAAATTCTCCATTATTTTAAACACTTCCTATGATTTTTTTTTAAATATTTCCTTTTATATGGGAGTTAAATTGTTTTTAACATTAGTATTATTTTTACCATTTGGCATAGACTATATTTAGATTTTTTTTTTAATTATTAGTGTAGATTCAGATTTATTAAATAATAAGAGAGATCTAATTTCTTAAAATGTAATTTTTTATTAAATTATTTCTTGTTGTTTTTTTAATTAAATAAAATTTATTATTTTTAATGAAGGAAACTTTGTAATTATAATTATAATTACAATTTTTATTTTTAATTGAAACATCTAAAATCTCACCACATCTACCAGACTCTAGATAACCTAGCTAATGATGCACTTGAATTTTTTTCTAAATAACGTGACAATGAAAAAATATATGTTTAATTTTAAAATGAAATATTGCATTTTTGTATATTAAAATTTTGTATAAAAAATATAAATATAAATATTATATTTAAAAAAATGAATTTTATATATTTTAATAATCTTATCATCCACATCAAATTCCATGCTACTTATGATTATACAATATATATAGTATATATAGTTTTGTTGAGTTGCCATGCCACTACTACTTTAGTTAAATAAAATGATCATTCCTTATGAATTACCATCTTATTACATAACTTTCTTGAGTGGCCATGCCACTATTACTCTAGTTGAATAAAACAATCATTCCTTATAAGTTACTTTACTTTTACAAGATCTCTCTTATTAACATTTGGTTATTTTATGAGTTAAAACTTATTTTCAATGTATATAAACCTATATTTAAATTTTTTTGATAATTTTTTTGGATAATTTTTAATGATTAATAATTGGATTAGAATTAGTGGCGGAAGGGGGTCATATATGGCCCCAATGGAAATTAAATTCTAAAGTAGTATCGAGCACAACTAAAATAATCGAGCATAAGTATTGGTTGTATATATGGGGATGGCATTGATAAGAGAAAATAAATCTTCAAGTGTTATTGACATTGGTGACTCGAAACTGGTCATAAAAGGACTGCACAAGATCAGCAAAATCTGTCAACCAAGATGGTTTCATTCTCGCAGCTCAACCATATTCAACTCACCTCTCCTCATGTGGTGAAATAGTCAACCACTCTGCCAATGTAACAATTGATAAATAAATGATATGAAGGGCACATTGGAGCTTCAGTAACAAGAGCTATTTTGTATGTGGGAGTCACATATTTAGTTGGAGCAAAAATTGTAGGATAGAGAAGACAAAAAAGACAAGGATATTTCCATCGTCCTCGGGAAATTCAGTCGACACTCTGAACATATCCACTTTCTTGGTAAGGAAATTCATCAAAGTCATCCAGGAAGTCATGTGAAGTATGAAACAACCCTTCTGAAGGATATCACACCTCCTACGAAGTAATCCAACCTTTTCATCAACGTCCAGAACACACCATACAAGAACATCCTTAGGAAGTGGTGGATATTGCTTTGAAACTTATTTCAAACTTAATTAAACTAGGTTTTATGCAATATCAATGTTCTTTTTTGTTGCATTCATATGTCAGAATACATAGATGGAAGGATGGTATCATTTTTGTAATAATTGTAGTAGATATTTTTCAACTAAGGATGAGTATTCCCTTGATTTTGCTGGAAGTTCATAAACAAATGAAATTCTATACTTTCATGTTGTTTTAACTTAGCTACAACCCCCTTTTATAATACAAATAACCCATTTTTGTTAAAAAAATACTTAGATTAGAATTAAAATAATAAGTTCATAACCCCAAAAAAGTCCGATTACCTCTTCTACACATCATGATATACATAAAATTGTTCATTAGATTCCAATACTATTTATTAGCCATAACTTAACTTTGGATGGATTTTCATCTTTTTTAAATTTTCAACTTAAACAATAATGATCCTTTCCATAATTTACTATGATTCTTTAGGGTGACCCCATGAATATGAATATGTGAAACTCATATGGTGTTGTGAATTTTGACGTGAAATAAAAAATAGTTTGTCTAAGGGAATTGTACTATCTCTCTAATGATATTTATTTTGTAAATGTGAGCCCACAAAGAATACATATTGCAACAAAAATTAGTTGCTAATAAAATAATGGAAAAATAAAATAAGATAAAAAAAAATGGCATTCAATGAGAAATGGATTTACGTGGTAAAACCTTGACAATATGACAAGGAAACATTCACAGGGAAATGTATCGGTATTTTTATTGCTCAAAGTTAAATATTACAATCTTATCACAACATGATTGTTATTGCAAAATATGGCACTTGTGCAAATCCTTCACAAGATGTTTGACAAATGTAAAATATGGAAGTACTTGCCATTGTCACCTACACAATCACTCCCCTTGTATTAGTGAAGGATTAATATGAAACACAATGGGAGGTTTTTCTAGAAACTTCAAGGAATCCTATAACAATAATAAATAAAGTCTATATCATCCTATATTGGTCACATGATTATACCACCACCTAGATCAAGGTTCAAGGTGAGGACAAGGTGTTTTAAGCATGGAAATTTCAAGGTTTGTGTGTGTGGGGTGTTTCTAAGACAATAAAAGATATCAATTAAATTCCATAAAAAAATACTTATCAAAGAGAAAGCAATGGATGTAACAAAACTTGCATAAAAGATAATTACTTCAACAATTTAACAAGTTTATGACAACATAAATAAAATAGTCCCAAACTAACAAGAATGCAATGAAATAGAGAAGAAATGCAAGCCTAAACTAACACATTAAACATCCAATGATTGTTGAAAATGAAATGGCATGAAACTACTTTGAATCATGCAAGATGTCAAGCCCTAATGGCTGAAAACTACAATCACTATGCAATAAATGATGTTTGTGATAATTCTAAGTAATAAATGCAACAAAACCCTAGACGTTAGGTTATCAATGACTAAAAAATAAAGATGCAATGCAATTGAAGCTAAATATACCATGAGATGTCAAGGAGAGAGTTAAATTAGGGTTTCAAGGTCCCTTTGCAAGAGAATATACTAGTTCCATCTAGTTCCTTGGGTATATGGAGTCAAGAAATGCAACTTCTATGGAGAGAAAAGACAAAAGAAAAATCAAGAATCAAACCCTGGGTGAGTCCACTCACAAGCCCTAAGGAGATGTCCTATGTCTTATAAATGTTGCAAAGGCTTTCAAAAATTAATCCTTAGTTCAAAGAAATCACTTATTTTCTTCTATTATAATAATTTAATATAATATGAATTTTCTATTGTAAAAATTGGATAATTTGATGAGTTTTTACATTGTTATGTAATAATTTACTAGAGACTTAAAAATAACATGGAAACTTTTATTTTAAAAATGGAATAACCCAATAGAATAATTAGATAGGTATTTACATTCTTATATAATAATTTATTAGGTTTTTTTTTGTAAGATAGTTATTGTATTACCTTTTATAAACTAATACAAAAAATATACATGTTGTTGGGCATGTAGTTTGAAAATATAAGAATGAGGGTGCGCACAAAAGGAGGAAGGACAACATCTAGACATGCAAAAGTAGGTAGACACACAAAAGAAGGAGGAACAACAGTCGAGAGTGTAAAAGTATCATGCAGGCGCAAATATAGGAAAATCACACCTGAACAATGAGTTGTCATAGTGTTTTTCGATAAGTGAATAGGGTTTTGAGCCCTAAATTATATGTATAAATATGTAATGGGTCGGGTAGAATAGGTTGTTGAAGGCTGGGTTCACCAAAAGTGATAGATTAGGTTGTTGATACTGAGAAAATAGATTGAGAATGAGAGATATTCTATGTTTGAAGGTTTATGGAGAGGTTCCAGAGAGAGACTTGCACAGTAGAGTGTCTAGGGAAGATGAAGTACATCATGATGTATCTATTGTCAGCGCAATGCACAAGACTATGATGAATTGCAGAAAGAAAAATAAAGAAGCCAATCATTGTGGACATAGCCCAAAGTTTGGGTGAACCATGTTAAACTCTATGTTTGAATGTATTTTTATGTGATTGTTCTTGAATGTTATACTTATGCATAATTAGATCTAGATGTGTGTAGTAGATGATTGATGCACAATAAAGATGAATGTTACAATGAATAGCTTATTTTCAATATGTGTAACAATGATGTTGCATAATTAAAGGTTACTAATTAATCATGAGAAAGGGAACAAGGAATATAACACACAAGTTAGATAAGTAGGAATGAACCCACCAATGGCCTCACATCCCCTCATCCCTATAGAAGCATGGTTCTTGCAGCCCCAATAGATGCCTCAGGTAAGACTTCACCTGTATCCACGTGATGTCGAAAGGGTTGGTGTCTATAGGGTTTGTTGGTAGAGTAAACTAAACCTAGGGTATTACAACCGTGTGCCAACAAATAGTTCTATTTTCAGAACCCCAAGACCCAGAATCTGTGCTTTAGGGAATTTTTTGGAGCCTGACTAAGAAAGAGATCACCAAATTGCTAGAAAGGAAAGAACAAGAATTTTCTCTGAAAGAGAATAGAAAATATCAGATGAGTGACGGGAAATGGATGTAAAGGTATGTGTACATAGAGATGCTTGAGATTTTCTTTGGTGAATTTCTGATTATCTTAACCGAGTGGTTAGAAATATTAGTGGAGAATACTGGAAGGTACCAAACTGCAATGTCAAGGAACTAGATTCCTAATTTGGTAAGAAAATTAAACTCTATAAGTAAAAAGACTTTTCGTGTAGTTTTTTTATGGTTGAATAGTATATTGGGAGGTTATATTATGAAATTTGTAGTAGATTGTACCCAATCATATAGGGTTGTAGAGAGGGATTTCTTTAAAGTTCCACACAGAAGGTTTATGAAATTATTGGGTATATGGATAAAGATGTTGTGTGACAAGTGTTTCATGACATGAGGAAACTGGGGAATGACAAGAGGATAGTATTAATATAGGAAATAATTAAGGAATAAATGAAGAAGGAAGGGAGGGATTGACGATGCAGAGAAATGAAGAAGGTGTCTCAGAAGAGGAAGGCAAGTATGGAATACTGTCCAGTGGAACAAGGTACATGAGGCAGAAGACTGGGGCTGAGAAAGGAGAGTTTCACAGTGAGCATGAGGGGAAAGAACCCTACACAATAGTCCAAATCATTTGAGATACCACACGTAGAAGGAGAGGAAGATAATTCTCAGTGCAATCCTGTAATAGAAGAACCAACAAGTCCTATTCATAATGGATCCTATGTCAACTCCACAACCCCGTGTGTGTCACCTAGATCGAAAGTAACATTTTTGAATTTGTCAAAAGAACTTATAGTTTCAAGAGAAGATAGAGTAGCAGTAGCCAGAGTAGTACAAGTAGTGCATCGAATCAGAGTCAACAAACATCGTAGAGGGGAGGTACTACACAAAATAACATGGAAAGGTTATAAAACACACTGAGACTGCTTGAGGATGCAGGTGGATATCGGTGGACACCCACCTATTCCACTGTCTCAAAGACCAATTTCCATTTTGGAAGTTTTTCTACATTTTTTGGGTCCTAAACTTCTAGGGCTATTTTGAGGCCCTGAAAATGTTTTTTGGGTGCAGAACAATCACACCATAGGCTTTAGCTAGAGTGTGATGATAACATATGTATTCCTCGGATAGTTCTTTCGAACGATGTATCATGCACCTAAAAATAATATCGTATGCAAAAGTTATGACCCCGAGAAGTTGATGTATCAACTTACCTCATCAGGGCCCACATGACTTTTGGTGCTTCATCTCCTAGGGTTAGGTTTTTGGATATTTTGGGTTTTCTCATTTATGCTTTATGTTAAAACGGCCTTTGGAGCCTCATTGTAATCAACTTCTTGTGAATGAGCATAGCTGACACTTCTCTTCTCAGAGATAATATACCACCATTCTAACTAGCCTGTGTGTTTTTTTATTTTACAGTATTTTGTATTTCAAACAGTCAATAATAGAATTTTATATTTACTATATTACTGTGTTACTTTCCATATCTCTGTGTATTTCCCTGTTATATCTCTTTTATATTTCCACCTTCATATCGTTCCCCAAAATAATCCAAATCAGTGGTATCAAAGCGGTCTACTCTTTGTCATTCTTAGTGCATGTCCCTGACGAGCTTAGGGTATAGAGAGTTGGGTCTCAAGCTTGTTTCTCTTGAGGAAAACTGCTCTCATGTGCCTAAGAAACCTTCCATGGAAGAATAAATTAAGGATGATGGGACATGATATTCTTCCAAAATGTTTCTCGAGGAAGCCCTCACGTGACAAAGGAATGTAATGATGGATAATTTCTCCTAGATCCTTTGATGGATACCAACAAAAAAAAAGATACCTTCAACCAAATGTCACTTTAGAGGTGTGATGCCATTAAAGGTACAAGTTAAATTTGATATTCCTTTATTTGAAGGTCAGATAGATGTCAAGGCTTTGGAAAAATGGTTAAATATGCTAGAGGGTTGTTTCTTTCTCAAAACATTTTCCAACAGTGAAAATATCACCTTCGCGCTCCTTAAGGCCCTTCCCCATGTCAGAGATTGGTGCGATACTTATTGTGATAAATATGTCAAGGATAAGTCTATAATTTTTAGTCCAGGACCCACTTGGGTGGCTTTTGTTGATGCCCTCAAGGAGAAATATTACCTCATTGGAAGTTATGATGATCGATACACAAGATGGACCACACTACGCCAAGAAAGCGGCCAAACAATGTCAGATTTCAAAAATACTTTCCATACCTTGTGCACCAAGATGGGTATCAAAGGCTCCGAGTGCCATATGGTCCTAAAATACTGTGGGGCTCTACATAGGTACATCCAAACCAAAATGGAGTTTCTAGAAATCTCGTCATTGGGAGATGCTTACCAATATGTTGTCAAAATCGAGTATAACAAGTGGGAGTTTGGGTCTGCAAATCCGAAATAGCCAAAGTATGGTAAGGGTGGCCTTAACTCCCAGGCCAAAGGATAGATTAAGGATGGAAAACCCTAGGATAAATATCTCAAGCCACCAACAAAGAAGGGTAATGGGAAGTCGAAGAAGGACATTGGAAAATGGTGCAAGATCCAAAAAATCCTTGGCACAATATTGATGAATGTTGTTCCAAACATACTTTTTGGGCTGAGACGAAAGCCCCATGGTTATATGTTGACTCAAATTATGATTTAGAACTAGAAAAGGGAAGGCAAATCATTGATGCAGAACCTAGTGTCACCATTTCTACCACAAAATTCCAACCAGAGGATCTAAAGGATCCTAAAGAAGTGGAGTTCCTATTCCACTCACAGATGTGGGTGAAAGGAACCCCACTCCATTTCATTGTTGATAGTGGTATCCAGAAGAAATTTATCTCAGTATAGGTTGTCAAGAGGTTGCACCTGACAATGATGTTGCATCCTCATCCATACACCATTGATTGGCTCAGTCGGGGATGACACACATATGCATCAGCTAAAAATGTCACCTGCACTATGACATCAAAGCCTTCAAATATGAGGTATTGTATAATGTTTCTCCCCTTGAAGTTTGTGATGTTTTTCTAGGACAACCATATATGTAGAAGCATCATGTCGTTTATGAATCTAGGCCATGTAGTGTCATTATTACTCTAAGAGATAAACTCTATAGGGTACCATAGGCAATCCCAAACATTGAGGTCTCTTTGATATTCGTTAAGTAGTGCATAAAGGTGGTATCTCAGACCATGTAAAGTACCAAATATATTATAATAGTTGAAAACAAAAATGTTGCAAAGAATAACAACAAAACAACACAATAGATGAAACCACAACACCAAAATAATACCTTTATTGATAGGAAACAATGTTCACTTTCCTCTTCGAGGGGTAACATCCAACATAGAAGCACTCTATTAATATAATTCTCAATGCAAAACTTATCATACCCTTGAATCCTATTTGTACTAAATCTATCTAACAAAAGGACAATCTAGAGGAAGATCGTCTAGAAGTGGAAGCTTCTACTAGGTCTTCTTACCTTTGAATTATTCTTCCTTATTACTAGGCCTGATTAATATTGGCCTTTATTACATGGAAAATTTATTATTCTTCCTATCTGAGGGGTTAGGGAGGTTAGGTCACTAACATTCCCTCCCCCTTAAAAAACAGTCTTGTCCTCAAGGCTTGAGATGAGGAAATTATTGCAGAATGGTAGTTGGCTCCCAGGTGGCATCTGTCGGAGTTGTATATTTCCAATTTACTAACACTTCCTTGATGGTGCACTGACATATACGATTCTCATGCTGGTCCAAGACTACATGTGGATGGAACTAGATGGAGCCTTCTTCATCCAACTCGGGAAGGATGGTTTGAGTTTGGAACTTAGTTCCAATCACCTTCTTTAAGAAGGAGACATGAAGAACATGATGGATATTAGAATGAATGGGAAAAGATAACTAATAGGCCACCTATCCCACATGCTTTAGAACTATATAAGGACCATAAAATTTGGGTGCGAGATTCTGATAATGTTTGACCTTGAGTGAAATTTGCTTATAAGGTTGCAGTCGAAGAAACGTATGACATTCTTTAGAAAATTGACATTTGGAACGACCTTGATCTTCTTGTTACTTCATGTGATTCTGATCCATGACCAAATTTTATTTGAGGGTACGAAGAATATCCTCATGAACTATAGGAGTTTGTTCAACCACCTGGACCTTCAAGACACTGGGCATGTATGAGAGAAATGAAGGCGGATTTTATCCATATATTGCTTCAAAATGAGTCATGCGATTAGTTGTATGGTAAGAAGTGTTGTACCACCATTTACGTAGTGGTAACCAATTGTCCCACTGATTTTGTCTTTCAAATGAAAAACACCTCAAATATGTTTCCAAAAACTTATTGACAACTTGAAAGTGGGATATCGATCAAAAATAATAGAATGAGGCATGACATGAATCTTGAAGACATGATCCATGATCATTTGAGGCACAATGGAGGAAGTAAATGGGTGTTTAAGAGCACATAAATGAGCATACTTGGAAACACGATCAACTACCACCATGATGACTGACTTATTGCCCGATTTAGGTAAGCCAACAATGAAATCCATAGAGATATACCTTCAAATAGTAGGTGGAATTGGAAGCAGTTGTGGTGTGCCATGTGCTTTGAATATTCCTCCCTTGTTGTGTTGAAAAACATCACATTCTACCACAAAAGTGTGAATATATTGTTTCATACGATACCAGAAAAAATAATGTTTGATGCGGTAATAGGTTTTGGTAAACCCTGAGTGCCCAACTATGGGTGTAGCATGAAGCTCATAAAGCACTGTGGATTTAATTTGTGACTATTTAATTAAATACAAATGAACTTTGTAGCGAAGCTCATCATTGTGCCAAGAGTACACTAGGGAGACTGGAAAATTGACTTGAAATTGTTGGATCATACATGAAATTTTAGGATCTTGTAGCCACTCCTGGTGAATAGATTGGAGCCAATCCGGTACAGTGAAGGAGAGGGAAAAAAGGGACCCTTCATCTTCATATTTTCTTGAAAGAGTGTAAGCAACCACATTGTCTTTTCCTTTATTGTAAATGATCTCATAATCATATCCAAATAGCTTAGTCACCCATTTTTTTTGTTCTAAGGATGAAATACGTTGCTCCATAAATTACTTTAGGATTTGATTATCTGTCTTAATTTGGAAGAATTTACCTAATAGATAAGGGCACCAAAGGTCCACTGCATGCAGAATAGACAAAATTTCCTTTCCATAGATTGATTGGCAAAAATGTCACTCTAATAGTTGTTTGCTGGTAAAGGCCAAATTCCAACCATCTTGCATAAGGACTACTCCAATTCCTCTATTGGAAGCATCACATTCCAGGACAAAGGTCTTTGTGAAGTGAGGAAGGGCCAGAACATTAGTGGTGCACATAGATTATTTCAAGGATTGAAAGGCTTGATAAGTTGCAGGAGTCCTAGTGAAAGAATTGTTTTTAAGGAGAGTAGTGAGAGGCACTGCAACCTTTCCATAATTCTTAACAAACTCGCAATAATATCCTATAAATCCCAGAAAACCACACAAGATTTTGAGAGTCTTCGGGTGAGGCCAATCCTGCATAGTTTCAATCTTCTTAGGATCCACTCTGACACCTACCTTTCCAACAATATGACCCAAGTAATTGACTTTTTAGGCTCCAAAAGAACATTTAGATTATTTGAGGAAAATTTGGTGTTGAGAGAGTAGATCAAGAAATCGATCCACATGAGCAAGATGGGTTGTCCAGTTTTTACTATAGATGAGAATATCATCAAAGAAAACTAAGACAAAATGACAGAGAAAAGGAAAGAAGACATGCTTCATGAGGCTTTAGAAAGTAGAGAGAGCATTGTACAAGCCAAAGGGAATGACCAAGAACTCATATTGGCCCTCATGAGTGAAAAATGTAGTCTTAGGGATTTCAGCCTCTTTCATACGTATCTGGTGGTATCCAGAACAAATATCAAATTTAGTAAAGAACTGGGTACCACTTAATTAATCCAAGAGATCATCAATGACATGAATGGGAAATTTGTATTTAATGGTGAGTTTTTTTAGGATGGGAAAGTCAGGACACATGTCCCAAGAGACTTCTTTCTTAAGTACCATGAACTATTAATATTTTACTATTGTTATTAGGTTATTTTCAATTTACATGAGTATTCAATGCATTTCCAAAATAACAACATAAAGAGGATCACTGAAAGAAACACAATCACAAGGTATGCAACATTTTAATCTAGGAAACCCTCACGGGGGAGAAAACCCAGCAAAAATTCCTCAATAATATATAGCCAATGCAATTCCAAGACTAAGACCAAAACACCAAGAATAAACCAAGATTGAGAATGTGCCTCTCTTCTCCTTTCTCCTGCAACTACAACTTCCTTCAAGATATGTGCACTAGATGAGTTAGAGTGAGTGTGTACAAGTGAGACACCATCCTCACATATAAATACTAGTTGAGGAGGTGCTAGGGTTATGTCACTCACTTAGTGGGGACAAATTCTCCTGGAAGTGGTTAACACCACTTTATAAATACTAGGGGTTGTCTTTACAAATACCACCATACAAATATAGTTTGACCAATTCACAAAAGGGGATTTGATCTATAAGATAATAACTCAAATTTAATTAGAATATTATTCGAATTTACAATATTTCAACACTCCCCCTTAGGGGAAAGGGTATTCTACTTACATGAATGAATACAAAATCATCAAGAGAAGGAGAGGGCAACATCATCATGAGAATATGGAACACTGACTGGCACATTATAAATCATCGAAATTTTTTCTCATCATCAATATCATCATCGCTTACAACATCGAGCTAAAACATCAACATCAGTAGCAGGAAGCTGGAACAACATTGACATCAACATGAAGCTGGAACAACAACATCATCAACAAAATGAGGCTGAAACAACAACATCATCAACAACATGAGGCTGGAACAAAATCAACACGTGGAAAAAAAATGAGACAGGTACATCAACAACAACATTTGTGGTACTCTAATAGACCGTCCTTATCGAACCTTTGGGATTTTCTCAGGAATCATAATATTCCCTAGGATATAAAATCCTAACAAGCTACCATGTGGTACTATGATAGACCGTCCTTACTAAACCTTTGAGATCTTCCTAGGAATCATAATATTCTCTAGGATATAAAATCCTAATGGAGCTACCACTACTGACCAAAGCTGGCATATACATGCACATATACTCTAATAGACCGTCCTTACCGAACCTTCGGGATATTCCCAGGGATGATCAATTCCCTAGGATATAACATCCTAATGGAGCTACTCATTGTTGTTCAAGATACCATAATATCATTAGCATCACTCCCCCTTTCGAGGAAGTTCCTTTCGAACAATACCAAGATTTTCTCAGAAGTACTCAACTTCACATGAGACAGAGGCTTGGTCAACACATCTACAATTGGCTCATTTGTTCCAACATATTGGAGCTTTACAACTCCCCTCTGCACCATATCATGAATGTAGTGGTACCATATATCTATGTGTTTCGACTTATCATGGAACACTTGGTTCTCCATCATTTTTATATAACTTTGGTTATCACATATAATCATGGTGGCTTCCATATCCAGATCAAATAGACATGTCAACAACTTCTGAAGCCATATGGATTCACAACTAGTGGAACATGCTACAATGTACTCTTCTTTTACTGT
This sequence comes from Picea glauca, assembly GCA_000966675.3. Classification (NCBI taxonomy): domain Eukaryota; kingdom Viridiplantae; phylum Streptophyta; class Pinopsida; order Pinales; family Pinaceae; genus Picea; species Picea glauca. The sequence continues at coordinate 13,863 of JZKD02S2324391.1, read as the reverse complement.
GCTGAGAGAAATACTGGATTGCTTCCTTCTTTTCCATGAAGTCATGGTTGAATCGAGACCGAAGCAACATCCTGAAGTGCTTTTTTTTTTTCTGAATCACTTCCAACCCAATCTGAATCAGTATAACCATATACTTTGAATTCATGATCTTCAATATAACAGAGACCATAATACAATGTACCCTTGAGGTATCTCATCACATTCTTTGCAACTACAAGGTGAACATGTCTCGTCTCCACCAAATACCGACTCAAGGTGTTCACAAAAAAGAATATATCTAGCCCGGTATTCATTAGATACATCAAAGATCCAATAATTTATTTGTATAGAGTAGCGTCAACCAACTCTGACAAAGTATCAACTAGGAGATTCAAATTCATTTCCATGGGTGTGTTCATGGATTTACATTCCAACATGTCAAATCTCTTCAGTATTTCAACTGCATACTTCCCTTGGTTAAGGAATATCTTCTCTACGCTTTGCCAAACTTCAAGACCTGAGAAATAATGCATCGGGCCTAGGTATTTCATCTCAAACTCTGTAGTGAGATTCTTCTTGCAATCTGTGATGAGATTTTCTTCTCCTATTAAGAATAAATCATCCACATATAGTAGCAATATAACTGGCTCATCACTCATAACCTTGAAGTAAATGTTAGGATCAACTTTACTCTTGGTAAAGCCCAAGCTTATCAGGAAACTATCAATCTGCCATACCAAGCTCTAGGAGTTTGCTTCAACTCGTACAAATATTTCTTCAACCTACAGACATGAGTCTTTCTATATTCAACTTCAAACCCTTGTGATTGTTGTATATAAACTTCTTTTTCAATAACACCATTTAATAAAGTTATTTTCACATCCATCTGGTGCAACTTCCACTTCATTTTGGCTGCAAGAGCTATGATGGTTCTGATAGAAGTGTATATGGCTACATGAGAAATGTTTCTTCATATTCAATACCTTCCTTTTGTGAAAATCCACGAGCCACAAATCTTGCCTTATGTTTTTCAATCTTGTCTTCTACATGTTTTATTTTGTATATCGACTTGGAAGATACCACATCTTTGTTCTTTGGTCTGGGAACTACTTCCCATACATCATTCTTTATAATGAACTATTGTTCTTATGTCATGGCGTCCATCAATTTTTTCTTTTGAACGCCTTCTTCAAAGAAAGTAGGTTCCTCTTCTACAAGATCACATGTTAAGGCCATATAGTTGGAGAATGGCTAAGCCTCCTTTCTTTGTATCATGGTTCCTTCTGGGGAACCATAATTATCTACATCCTGAATAATTTCTCTAGCCCAAGATGGCTTCCTTTTGTGAGAGATAGTCAAATGGGGAGGTTCTTGATATTCTATAATATCATGATCTTTTGGAATCTCATCATCAGGGGTAACTGTAACTTCCTTCATGGGTTCTACAAATCTGAGAGCTACAGGTTCTTCTTCGTATACTTCTTCAAGTTGGCATTTCCTTGATCTTTTGAGTGTTGCATCTTTATCAAATGTTACATCTCCGTTCATCTCAATATGATGGTAACCAGTTATGTAAATTCTAAAGGGATTATATGCCTCACAATATCCAACAAATATTCCCTTATATCCTGAAGGATCTAGCTTAGTTCTCTTGTCTTTTGGAATGTGTACAAACAATGAAAAACCAAATATTTTTAGATGGCTTAATTCTGGCTTCTTTCTGGTGAACATTTCTTCAGGACTTTTGAATCCAAGTGCACTATGGGATAATCTATTTTGGACATATATTGTTGTTCTTACTGCTTCATCCCATAAGTTCATTGAAATATATTGATTGTGAATCATAGTCTTTACTACTTCCATAATCGTTCTATTATTTATTTATTCTACACCATTTTGTTGAGGATTATAGGGAGTGGTGAGCTCCCTCTTAATCTCATCATCTCCGCAAAACTTCCAAATTCATTTGAGGTGTACTCTCGTCCGTTTTCTGACCTAGGTATATTGATTTTCCTTTCAGAGAGGCTTTCTACCAAGGCTTTGAATTCCTTGAACTTTCCAAGTACTTCATCTCTTGATTTCAAGAAATAAACCCAAGTCTTACAAGAGTAATCATCAATAAAGGATACATAGTATACATACCCTCTTAGAGAGGTTGATGGCAATGGACCGCATATATCTGAGTGGATAAACTCCAAGATTCTTTTTCTTTATTGTCTCTCTTTGCAAAATGATTCTTTATGTTCTTTCCTTGTGCACATCCCTTGCATACACATACATGATCAACCTTTAATTCTGGTAAACCTGTAACTACCTTGCTTACATATGGTAATGCATTGTAGTTGATGTGAGATAGTCTTCTATTCTAAAGTTCAAAAGGACTTTTAGTAGAGTGAGTTAAGGCTACATCTGAGTGACCTTTTAACTTGTACAACCCACCTTCTTTTGTTCCAATAAAAATTGCATCTTCTATAGTTTTTCCTTTAGACCACATAAGAACTTCACCATCTATGAATGTAACCCTGAAACCTTTCTTATCTAGGGATGAAATAGAAAGTAAGTTCTTTTTCAAACTTGGTACATAGAGTACATCCTTCACTCTCATCGGAGTTATTGAATCAAGTTTGTGGGTGGATTATCCCATTCCTTTTATAAGGTAATGATAATCATCTCCAAGTGAAACTTTCTGGGGAAATTCCTTTTCTATAATATTAGAGAGTGTGTCTTTCTAACCTATCATGTGCTTAGAGGCACCACTATCTATGAGCCAAGTATTCTCTCTAGGTGTCACATATCCTGAGAGAGCGGAAAACAAAACATATTCTTCAATCTACTCTTTAGTTAACTTCTTGGGTGGATAATCATATTCAGCTGCATGGGCATGCTGTCTTTTGTTATTTATCCTCTTGTATTCTTCCCTTATGGAAGGAAATTTCTTAGAAATGTGTCCCATCTTATCACAATGATAACATTGATAATAGGATAAATCTTTTCCCTTTCTTTAACTCTTATGATATTTCTGAAATCTCTTTGGAGAGTGAGATTCTTTATGAAAGTGGGTCTCCTTTCGAAAATGAGAATTTTTATTTCCACCCTTAGCATGAGAAGCTAGGGCTTGATCTTCATATCTTAATAGGATGAATTCTCAATTGAACACTCTTGCTTCTTCTTGAACACATTCTTCCCATAAATTATCAAATAGGAGTTTTTCTTTTCTTGCAGAAATAGTTTGGATGAAGGAACACCAAGATCTTGTGAGACCATTAAGAGTTGTCATCACGAGTTCATATTCATCTAATTTGTCTCCAGTTTCCCCTAACTATTCCTTGAATTGAGAAACCCTAGAGAAATAGTCTTGAATTGTTTCTCCTTTTTTCATCTTTGTATTCTTGAGTTGGGTTCTCAAGTTCATCTTCCGATTGATGTTCTTTTCTTCATACATTCTTGTTAGAGCATAAAAAATATATTTTTGGAGTATTCTTAGAAGACACTTGAGGGATAAAGTGTTCTTTAATATAGTCTGCAATTATCCTTTTAACATTAATCATATCCTTCTTGTACTTCTCTTTGGATGCATCTTCTTTGGGTTCCGATACATTTTCTTTTATGAATTTCGCAAGCTCATTCTCTTCAAGAATGAGTCCAATTATGTACTTCCAGGAATGGAAATTTTCCACACCTTATAACTTGTCAACAAGATTGATGCTTGCATACATCTTGACCTGGAGCTAAGAAAATGACCAAAAAAATGAAATTGCTAAAAAATTGAAACTAAACTTACCAGGAGATGTGTTGGGATGAGGTGAGTTTGTTGGACCTGATTGTTTCAAAAAATTCCAAGTTTAATCCCTTGAAACTTGACCTGCACAATTTTGGACTAGTACTTTTGGTACTGGTTCTGGTTTTTTGGTTTTCTCATACTATCCAATACTAGGGTTTGACTTTCCAGAGAGTTTGGCCACTAACAAAACTTTCTCAAGCTGCCAAAAGATGCACTAGGGCAGGGTGCACTTCCCAAGATATTTTTTGGTAAAAAATTCCTCTTCAGTAAAAATCCCTAATTTTCTTTTATGGAAACAATGACATCTAGATACCCAAAGAAATATCCTTTATTAAGTCAAGCTCTCATACCATGTTAAGATTTTAATGTTGTTATTGGGGTATTTCCGATTTACATGAGCATTCAATGCATTTCCAAAATAACAACATAAATAGGATCACTGAAAGGAACAAAATCACAAGGTACACAATATTTTATCCTAGGAAACCCTCATGGGGGAGAAAACCTAGAAAAAAATTCCTCAATAACATATTTCTAATACAATGCCAAGATTAATACCAAAAAACCAAGAATAAACCAATATTGAGCATGTGCTTCTCTTCTCCTTTCTCTTACAACTGCAACTACCTTCAAGATATGCACACTACATGAGTGAGAGTGAGTGTGTACAAGTGGGGCACTGTCATCACATATAAATACTAGTTGAGGAGGCACTAGGGTTATGACACTTCACTTAGTGGGGACGACTTCTTCTAGAAGTGGTTAAAACCACTTTATAAATACTAGGATTCGTCTTTACAAATACCATCATACAAATATAGTTTAACCAATCCAAAAAAGGGGATTTGATATTATACAAGACCCGACATGATCAATTTGCAAAAAGGATTTTGATCTATAAGATAATAACTCAAATTTAATTAGAATATTATTCGAAGTTATAATATTTCAACATGAACAAAGGATAAGAGTAAGGGATAGTACTAGGATGAATAATGCCTACGGCAAGCAATTCTTGAATTTTTTTCTTAATTTGATTTTTTTGTGCAAAGGGATGATGATAGGGACGAAAATTGGGAGGAAGGAAGCCATGGATCAAGGGAATTGAATGATCATGAACACCACGAAAAGGAGGAAGTCCCTGAGGAGTGGAAAAAAAACTTGATGTTTGGAGAGAATGGATTGGAGATTAGGAGGCACAAAGGGTGTCTTAGTGGCGTGAATGGAATGGAGTTGTGCAATAATTCCAGAATCACCTTTTTTGAGGATATTTCCCATGCGTTGGGAACTGATTATCTCAAGTAAACCTTTTGTGATTCCTTGGAATGTATATGTTGGCCTTGTTGGTTGAATTGTATGGTTAATTCCTTAAAATCCATGATATTGGGGCCCAAAGTCCTTAGGCATTCAATACCCAACACAATGTAACAACCATCCATGTCAATAGAAAACATACGACATTTCATGTTGTTGGATTACTAAGAGGGGGGGTGAATTGGTAATAGAGCAATTTAATCCTTTTTCACCATAAAATGCAAGTGTTATATCAATGTAGCATTACCATCCAATAGTTGCAAAGTAAATAAACATTGAAAAAATGAGCAATCACACACATACACAATACACCATTGTTTTATGTGGAAACCCAAAGCGGGAGAAAACCACATAATGTTTTTTATTATATGTATTTAATAATTACATTCATTGGAAGCACCAACTTCATTTTTTTTCTAGTTGCAACTGGAAGGAGACTCCAACCCCCTAGTTTCTCAGGATACAACCTGAGGGAAGCTCCAACTCCCCAATTCTATGGCTACAACCAAAAGGAGGCTACAACCCCCTATGCTCTCTGGCTACAACTAGAAGGTGGCTACAACCACCTATCCTTGCCTTGCCCTGTCCAACCACCCTGACGTATAAGTAGAATGATGGAACCATTGTCACACTATCACTGTGAGATATACTGTTGTAAACCTGTACCAATCACCCTGCACCAAATAACCTATACCAATAGCCTGAACCATGCATCAACCATGCATCAACCTGTACCTCAACCTGTTATCAAACTGTACCATAAAATATTGCATCAACCATTCACCGACCTATACTAAACAACATGTAATCAACCTATACCACAAACAAGTGCATCAACCATGCACCAACCTTTACCTAAACCTATACCATCAACAAGTGCATCAACCATGCACCAAACCTGTATGAATAAATTGTCACAACAACTTGTCCAAACAACCTATCACAACAACCTGTCTCATCAATATTATCAACCAAATCAAATCTACTCACTAAGATCAATCACCAAGAAAACTCTCAAAGATGTGCATCAACCAAGCATAACACAACAACTCATAATCTTCACCAAGATCAATATGTGCTTCTAATAATATACCAATAAAAGTATGCCACATCATCCATAAACCATGTGTCAACAATACTACTGACAAGTTCCTCCAACCATGTACCAAGTATGTACCAATCATGTATCAACTACTCATCAACTATGACTCATCAATATGTACCAACATCATCAACTATACACCTCATGTATGTGCCAACTCATCAACTACTTGTCTCAACCATGTACCCAACATGTACCTCAACAAAAATCCCTCATCAATTTCATCATCCAAATATGATTTGTAACTTTGTAATAGACTTGGTGTATATGATCACATACCTGCAAACCTTCCTTAACTTTAACATCAAGAGACTATCATTTTCATCAAACTTTACTTTAGTCTCAAATGACTAGTTTTGGACTAGTCAACAACCCTAACTTGAAATAATCATAACTATGTACATATAATGAATAAAGATATCAAAATAGTACACAATGTTCTTCAGTGTGTTTTATGCAATTCCTCTAGGTGTCACTACTTGGAACCTCTCATAAAAGGAGTTATGGCAAAAATGGCATACCTTGTTGAATTATGGATTATAATAGAGAGCGAACTTGTAGAGTGTTCCCTCCACGTAATATTTTTTGTATGGATCTGAAAATTGTACACATAATACTACTATAACTAACACATTTAGTCTTAATTTGGATACATTATGAAGAAGTTATGACATTTTTACCTGAAACATGTGTTTTAGACTAGTTTCAAGACTAGCCACAAACCTTGTTTTACATGGAGTGTAACTCCAAAAATAAAACGACCCACAAGCTAAACTTTGTACCACAGCTACTTGGATATGTATCCTCAATGGCCTCCCAATTTTCTAAATCATTCTAGAAAAAAAGTTATTGTGAAAAGGGTGAGATGACCTGTAAATAACATACCTTAGAAAACATCATCAAAATAATTTATCCTCCCTTGAATTTCGTCCTTCTTTATTTCACCTTCCTTTTGAAATTTGGCATAGATATCCTTTGGTTACCTCAGTCACTTGTGGATATTCAATATGCTCAAGTGTGATTAAAATGAGAGAGTATTGCCTCTTATTTATACTTTCATGTAGCTTCCTTAAGGGGTTACTGTTTAACCATCTTAACCCACTTTCCTTATTTTAGGGTTAACCTACTTCTAACTACTTGTCTACTTAGTAATTTATCCATTAAATTTATTATTTAAACAATTTATTTTGTATCCACTTTGATTTATAGTACACTCATCACTTCACTTTATTATTTAAATAATTTCTTCTTTGCAAACACTTTGATTACTTTTATTTTTTGGGGCTTCTAGATGACTCATGAGAGTTTTCCAACTTCACATGGCCATAACTCCCTAACCGTAAGGAGTTATGTGATGTTCCACATAACACTAGAAATGGCATGACATGTAATATCCATATAGAATAGTCTTACCTGCAAATACCATTATACATCAAACAAACTTGGGTCCAATACCCAAACATGGGTTCTCCAACTTCACATGGCCATAACTCTCTAACCGTGATGAGTTATGTGAAGTTCCACATACCACCAGAAATGGCATGAAATGTACTATACATATAGAATAGTATTACCTTAAAATATATTAAAACCCATACCATTATACATCAAACAAACTTGGGTCCATTACCCAAACCTTTTTGCTACCAGAATTTGCTACTGAACTTTCTCAAAGGATTGAAATCAACCACTAAGGGTTGAAATCAATCTACAATATCACTATCCAATGGTTGAAATCAATTAAAACCAATGATCCATACCAACTTTCCATCAACCTAATCCAACTGTCTGAAAATATCCCCCTTTGGCATTGATGGCAACACCAACATTGATGGAAACACTTAGTCATGATAAAATTCATGTTTATACTCCTCATCAATGTTTCTATCTCTCCCCCTTTAACATCAATGGAAAACGGTATCTCCCTTTGGGGATTCTCCCCCTGACTAAAATATCCTTTGGGTTGATCCCTCTGTCTACATGCCTATGTGCTCTCTCTTCAAGAATTTCTATCCTACATCTGATAAATCTCTCCCATGTTTTCATAAATGGAAAAGGTATCTTTCCATCTAGGGTTGCTCCCCCTAACTGAACTATCCTTGGGGATACTCCCCACGACTAAAATATTCCTGAAACTGATCTCCCAACCTGAATTGTCCTCTTTATGGTGCTTCCTCATGTAAATCTAAGACATATAAGATAAGCATTCAAAATCATTCATTTTGGAGTAGAAATTACTCTGAGTCTCTGATGAAGATACTCAGAGGCTTCCCATGGAAGCGATTTTGTATAGATGTATGCCACTTGTTCTTTTGTGCCCATATATTCAACTCTGATGTTCTTCTCTGCAACTTGTTCCTGTAGAAAGTGATACTTGATTGGAATGTGCTTCGTTTTGGAGTGCATCACCGGGTTCTTTAAGATACTGATGGTGCTTGTATTATCACAATATATTGGAATGGGATCTGTTATCACTCCAAGGAACTCCTTAGGGTTGTAGACTAAGGATGCTTGGTAACTTAAAAATAATGTTTAGGTTTTCTTGGAACAATGGGATCACTTCAATTATTAATGTAACAGACAACTCATCATACAATCAAATGAAACAGTGCTTTCAGAAAACAATAATAAGATCAAGTAATTTTGAAAGAGAGGATGAAGAACACTGACCTTGATTGCTAAATACAGCTGGGTGTAGGGCTTAATACAAGATAGAAAGAAATCCTTCACTTCAAGTCTATGAGCTCAATAAAGAGATGAAAGTCTTTACAAGCTAAGATAAACTGAAATAAAGTACATTAAAGGAAGCATGAATATTTTTGATATTGAAAACGAAAGGAGACTGTAATTTTATTATGCAATAAGAGTCTATACAGTAGCACAAAAATGTATTCCCAGATTGTGTTAATATTATGGTAGCTGCGGGAGGTATTTACCCAATATGTGAACCTGATGAGAATAGAAGACTCTGGAAAGCAAGAGAAACCCTAATCATTTGGCTAATAACCCTAGAAGCCTTGTCGGCTCAAGAAGAAAATTTATATTAGGCTATTAGCCTCCAAGAGAAGAAGTCGGCCAGAATTAATAATAATATACTGAACAAACACATACCCAGAAAGAGAAGTCGGCCCCAATAAACTGGCAGGATTACTATAAATACAGGGCGCCAGTTCTCATTTGTCACATCTCAGCAGTTGCAGATAGAGTAGTTCTGCGCAACAGTTTCCCAGTTGGTGCGCACTGTAGTTGCAGTCTGGTGCGCAGGTTTGGAGGAGGGTTGCAGGTGCAGCTGCAACAACAACTAGTTTCAATATTGGCTTGGATATCTGCTGGCTAGGGTTTGGAACATCTGATTAGTTTTTTTTGATGTGCTATCCTCGGGGATTGATGCGCTACTCTTTGTTTGGCTATCTAGCCTAGGGTTTGCTTC